>NJDD01001051.1:6135-16303 GCA_002245505.1 Calephelis nemesis
TGAGGATTGTTAAAAACGAGCACTTTTTACTCGGCCTTTTTAACCAATAATTCAAAAAAATATTTTTGAGCTATACTTAATAATGTGTATATTTTTTATTCAGATGATATAATGTTTAGATAAAATCGGTCGTTTTCGGGTGTGTTGACATTATACTACAAATAGATTAAATACTTAAACTAAAAAATTTGAGCCTTTTAACTTAATGGAATACGGCTTAATGTTACCACAATATAAATATTGATTTCAGATAATGATGAGGGTATTTTCAATAGTGTAGTTGACCCATATCAAATGTGATAGTGAAAATGTTATTTTTACAAAGTACTAGCTGTCTCGGAGGACTTCGTTGCAACCATTCAGTTTGAATGGGGGAAAACTAAAATGTTTTTGTTCCTAGTTCCCTTGCAGGGCTTAAACAAATAATTCAAAACCATAATTAGCCCAAATCCGTTTAGCCGTTCTCGAGTTTCAGTGAGACTCACAAACAGCAATTTATTTTTTAAGTATATAGATTTTATTGAATCAAATCTCACTTTGCAGTAAACCATAAGATCAGATGCAGTATAAGGCTTTATTTTGATAAGTGCGCGGCATCTGTCTAACTGTAATAGTGGAAGACAGTGACCAACATAAATACAATGGAGATAGCAAATACAAAACACGTCATTTGACAGCTATTTGATGCTTTAACAAGTGATCATCACTAGAAAGATACTGAATAGCACCACAGGTAATACAGAATGTGACAATCCCAACCACCCACCACCGCGACCAGACTATGTATAAGGTCCTAGCTCGGTAAACAATCCAACTAACTACGTCCTTTACCAACCTTGTCAAAGAACTCACCAAAGTACACCAACTCGCACTCAGTCAGTTCAGGAAACATGTAGTTTTCGTGACAAGACTTTGATTCGTTGTTTTAGGATATTTTGAACTTTCATTTATATTTTTCCACATCTAGGTAACTACACAAATAAACAACTTGTGTACTCCTCATTGTTAACTTTTCTATCAACAGCTGGAAATCCCGTAAACATCCCAAATACTCCAGATTATATTTAGGTGCTTTTAAAACCAGGCAAAATAAACATGAACTTTAGCAAACACAACAAATATATTTCTGTTGATTATTGAATAGAAAATTCTCGTCATGTTTACATTTCGAATCATTAACCCTTCGCTACTCCCACTTAAAAACTTACTTAAGTAATCATGTGGTTTAACGCACCGAAATTATTAATTATTAATTTACAAAATGTTTCAACATTAAATAATGTTTAAATGTATTTTTTAAATTTAAACATTATGTTAATAAAGTACGTTTACAACTTCTACCTTTAAATAATCCGATACTGACTCATACATTGACCTTCGCTTAAAATAATTTTCCAAAGTAAACAAAATAGTAGGTACCTACTAGTTTTTATATTAACTAAGGTTGTTGATATTGCTACGGTGCTAGCGTTGTCACCACAGTAACAGTTGTATGATTATTGTTTATATTTTTGGCATTTAGAGTAGGTATACTTATCGGCTAGAGTCCGCTACCTAGTCCTCCATTTTTTATCGATCGTTCATTTGAAAACAGTTATCTTTTTGTGGATGAATGTGATGATTTGTCTTAGAAGATAGATCAACCTTAGCTGTCCTGCATTGATCAAGATATAAATGTAATGTGACTACTAGTAATGTGACTTTGCTTAGTTGATAGCTGGTTTTCTTAGTGACGTTCTTTTCCACACCATAACATACTCGTATTTAAGCCACCATAACCATAACATAATCGTATTTTATTATTTGTTGACTATTGCATGGACAATTAAGTATATTTTTTCATACATATTGTTTACAATATTCATTTATATTGATGTGTAAAAATTGTATATTTGGGATTACTTCTTCCATTTACCACTTTACCATTGCACCATTTGGCACTTGCTACTGTTTTAAAGGTTCTAAATGTCTTAAAGGTTTTCCTCGTTCCAAAGTAAAACGTATAAATCAAATGAGGTATTCTGGGGTTCCGTTATAAAAACCTTTATAAAAATGTTGGACATCGGCACAAACAAACTGCACTTGATTTTTTATGTTGTGTAATTAAGTTTTATTCATTTTTGAAGCAAAATTAATAAATATTCATAAATGCGTATTAAAATATAATTTAAATGTAGCGAAACAGCAAAAAAACTAACTTCGATTTCAATGAGTACCAACGTAATCAAAAATTGGACAATTTTTCATTTCTCTGGGGTTCCATAATCAGACCTCAATTTGGTGGTAATGGAACTACCTCCAAAGTACGCTCTTTCAAATAACAAAAAAATGAATCAGTTCAGAAAAAAATCGAAAAATAAATTAACTTGCATAAAAGAAGATACGAATCGAACATATAATCTCCTCTTTTTAAGGTCGCATAAAAATGTTACTCGTCGAAGAAAGGTACGTTAATTAGTTTAGTTTTCTATGGCCATAGTCTTGTATTGTGTCATAAGCCCTTTACGGGTTAGCCAAACACAAATTCACAGATTAAGTATCAAATTTACAGAATTGCTGAATCGGGGCGATCACGCACGTGAAAAGTAACACCTAAATCAGCAGTTAAATTAAATTTAAAAAGTTATGGCTGCCGAAAATGGGTTGGGGTGTCTGGCACCCTACGCGAGTAATGAAGGGTTAATGCATTTCTTCAAATAACTCAATCAACTAGTAAAAAAGTCGACGAAACCTATTTCAAAACAACTTATTTATATACCTAATCACTGCAAAAATATCCAAGGTTGCTAAAATGGTACTTGTAATAGTGAATGTCCATTTGTATATTCAACCAAATTCCTGATAATCTTAAATCACTTTCATTAAATAGATTTCGAAAAAAGGTTAAGGTTAAGGTAAGGTTACCACCATATGTATTTGTCCATAAATATACCATTCTACAAACAGAAAGTAACATCTGGAGCAAGTACTCCGAAGGTTAACAGGACTTTCAAAAGTAAGTTAGGTAATAAAAAACGGACGAAAGTGTTTTCAACGTTTCTTTTATTTTATTCGTTATTTTAAAATGGGTTTAGATTAATTGAAAAAAATAATTAACAGTAAATTATTAGTTACTGACATTTTACTGAGTGACACTTAATTTATACTTTCGAAGATTGGGTTCAAGTGACAGCGGTAATGGGTGTCGTCATATTAACGGCGCGGACAGCTGGCGGACGCCGCCGGATGCTCTATAAATATCGTTCAGAATATTACACAGGTGTTCCCTTTTACGTATATCATAGCTGTCCAATTAAGAGAAAACATTAGATACTTTAGACTAGCTTAGACTAATCGTAAAGTTAAAAAATTCAAACCAGCTGTTGCGCCCTTTCTGCAATTAATGAAAACTTTCTTTTTTTATTAAATGTATTTTTGTTCTGTAGTAAAATGTAGTTTTGATGAAATATTTAGATTTTAACCAGTTTAAGGTTACCTGGCTTACAAAGTCGAGTTCTTTACTAATGTTTTCAATACGAAATGTGTATGTTCCAATCTCCAATTTAATGAATTTCAGCTTCGACACAGATTCACCTTAGGAGAACACATATTTTCACTAAACTTATTCACTTCATATATATGTAAGGCGATAAACACACGGCACCGCGCACCGCCGCGGCAGGCGGTGAAGTGGATCTTAAGTTGAACTGGCCTCTTATAAATCCGTAGGTACCTAACACACGAACTCCGCCCGACAGCGCTGTTGAACGGTGCTCTCGCCGCAAACGCACCTCCGCGCGGAGAGGCGGTGCATAACACACGGGGCACACCTTAACCGCGCGGATCGTAGCGATCGTAGGTGCAGGTTTTTTATATTCTACCATGAATGTCTCATTTAGAGTTCTGTTTAGTACAAATGAACACCATATCGCACCTTCAGTAATACAAGGGCCCAAGTCAAAATTTTGACATTTAAAATCCCATACACGACCGTTATTTTGAATGATAAAGGCACAAAATGATTCGCTACTGGTTAGTGCTAGCAGAAAGAGAATAAACATAAGAATAACTCAGTAATCATATTTATTTTAACACATGATATTATCGGAAAAAATACTGTATCTTAAAACACGATTTCCCAAAAAGTAGTTTTTTTGGATAGTGCCCTTATATTACTGAGGGTGCGATATGTTTTTATGTTCTTCTTTCAACCTAATAAAAGCCAGATTGTTGCTACAACTTTTGTGTCCATTTTTGCCCGTGATCTTGACCAAACTGGCCACGACCGCGTTAAATCCTTAAGGATAGACGCGTAAACCACGTTACCGCGCGGAGAAATCCGCGTTTTCGCATCCGCCCGACGCGGACGTGATGATGAGCGGTACCGTGTAATAATCGCCTAAGCTCATTCTGAAATAGGTGTTAAAATGTTTAACCAGTGATCAGTAAATCTATTATATTATTATGATATTAACATAAAGAAATTATGACTAAAATGACGATTGGAGTCCAATATTATGGTACGTATTCTCATTTGAGTTATTTCTTATCGAATATTTTTCCATTTTACTTAGTGAAATCAGTAAACAATTGAGAATCTGAGTAGGTACGTCATTTCCGGATAGGATATTTTTTTTAATTGGATTAGTTCATTTGATACAGGGTTATTCAAATATGTACGTACAATAATATTGAAAAGCAAAACTCATTTGAGTCACGATTATTATTGCAAATATCTTTTAATTAACTCATTATTATATTATTTATATTTTACCACAATTACCACAAAAAAATATTAAAAAAAACTAAACTTATTTTAAATGCATGCTTTCTTTTTGAAATGAAACAAAACAGATGCAACATTTTAGACATGTCACATTAGCCTGGACTTGTCCAATTGTGATGTTTTTAATCAACGTTTTCCGAATGAAAGATTAAATGTCTGTACAAATGTCATGTACAGACTAATCTAACAGCACTAAAATTGTTTTGTCTCTTTCTATTACTTTCGTTGAAGAAGATAGTGATAACTTAAAATTAGTTCAGTGAGTTCGCAACAAAATTACCACCACTGTCTTAAAGTTAGAACACCTTGTATATATTGTAACGTAGTGGGGGTGGCTTAGCTACCACCCACCACTATGTTAACAGAAAAATGAACAAACAAACAGTCAAACTTGCTTAAGTTTGGCTGTTGGTAGGGAATCCTGTTGATATGAGTTTAAAATAAAAAATCTAAACAAAAGTATACTGTATTTAAAATTAAAATAAAAGTCTTAATAAATGTCTGTGCACTGTACACTATACACAATAAAGTTTCTGCCGGCTAGAGATAAAAAAAAAGAAATAAATGGGCGTGGGATACGTCGGTGGTTCGAAGTTGGTCGACGGAGCAAGGAGCGCAGCACGGAGGACCGCTGCTACGGGCCTCAGTGGCGTAGGTGCAGGAGGACCCTTTGGCGCCTTCCCTCAGCAGCCAGGAGCAGCAGGAGAAGTGGGCCGCTGGGAAGGCGGCCAGAGAAGTACACCGGCGGGGCAACTACCGCCGGTTTAGGGTCCTCGGGTCCACCACCGAGGAGCGGACACCAGGCAGTAGGCACCAGGTAGTAGGCGCCAGACAGCAAGCACCGGATAGTAGTTAGCAGGCAGCAGTTCCTCCGTTACTTCTTCTTATTGTTTTCTCCGTCGACTTATGCCACAATTTTCAGAATCCCCAGATGGCTGGATCGTCCACCTTTTATACCAGCGCGACCTGTTCTGGAATTTGCGATTTAAAATTAGGAAATCTGATTGGTCGATTAGAATTTTGATGTCAACTAAACCTCCTCTTTTCCATAAAAAATAAATAATGTTTGACATCTTCAAACTTTCATTAGTGTCATTGAAGATGTCAAATATTGTAAATTTTAGTGTTTTTCAGTGATTTATAAGAATAATAAAAACAAAAATATCTGAAAAAGAAAGGAAAAAGAGGAACAACATCGATCGTAAGGGACCCAATTTTAAAAATAATCAATAAGAAAGATATTTACAAGGTTAAAAGATGTACACATTGCAAGTAAATATAAGGAGTCAAAACTAATATTTACAAGGTTAGTAAGAAGTAAATATGTTACAATATCACAACGGGAACCTGCGGAAAAGCCAAAGAAATTTAAAATGTAGACAAATCCGTAAGCAAAACTAGTGTAAATATCATTCTGAGCACAGATGTCTCCTTGTACTTACATATATCACAGCTGTCCAATTAGGAGCACTAGATATTTAAGACTATTTGTATTATTACATTAAGTCTAGCTCCTTGTATTTTAACTTCCTTATAAATTACAATGCTAAATAACACGGAGGTTTTGGTTGCTATACTTATTAGATTCGTTGATAAAATTGTTTTATTAAAATGTGCTGTAGTTTAGTTTCTATACTTCTTATCGTCGGTGCTTGGTGGAATTCCATTCTTGAAACACTTTTTCAAAACATTTATACTTTCCATAATATATATATTTTTTTTTATACTTTAGCCAACCGGTTTCGCTATGCAAGCATCATCAGGGCTAAATAAATAAGTTGTTATTTAGCCCTGATGATGCTTGTATAGCGAAACCGTTTGACTAAACTATAAAAATAAAAATATATACCTATTGTGGAAAGTACAAGTGCTGTAGTTTGACGAAAATTTGTAATTTTTAATATCAAGTTCAAATGGCAACAATAACATTATGTATATATTAAGCCGACGCAAAATTTTATTTAAATACGTTCCTCGGAAAATATCTCCAGGTGTGTATTATTATTATGGCATTACTTATTAATCATGTACGCTACTTTGATTGGGTATATGTCTTTTAATTAATGAACTCCAATATTATTAGATTTAATACGATTTAGATTTTTTATGATATTGGGAGGCAAACAAGCAGATGGATTTCCTGGTAGTAAAAAATTCACACCGCCTACAGACGTCAAAGGAGGTCTATTCTGCAAAGGAGCCAGGACAAAAATAGGGAAAATTATAAGTAAAAGAATTGTTTTATGAAAATATTTGCTATAAGGTACTATACAACAAACAACGACGACAACAGACTCCGATTTTATTTTATGTTCAAGTGATTTTTAAAACTACGAATAAAACTAGTTACATTTCTAAGTTATTGCTAATTATTTACTATTTGATGTAAAAAAATAGCCTAATAAAAGTAAAACTATTAGTCTATCTAAAATAGATAAACAACTAAAAGTAAGTAGTAGACTAATATAAAGTAATTTTTTACCTTATTATTGTTCTACCCACTAAATTAATACCACTAACTAAAAATGGTCAATTTGAGTAAAAATGTTTAGAATTAAATTACCTTGCATTTCATTAAAGATAACAATTTTGAAACGTAGTAGAAACAAAAAACAAGTTGAATGCTATATTTGTTCAAATAACAACGTCACCTAACGGAGAGTTGGTTTGGCGCTGTCATCTTAAAGATGTTTACTATACTAACGAATTTTTTTTTTGATATTGGAAGGCAAACAAGCAGACGGATTTCCTGATGGTAAGAAATTCACGCCGCCTAGAGACACCAAAGGTGGTAATGGTGCGCTGCCAACCTGGGGCCTTGATGTTAGGCCTCGAGCAAGAGTAAGTTTACCGGCTACCTTATCCTCCGAACTTGAACACGTCATGACGTTATGGCGGCAGGAATAGGTAAGGCGGTGGTACCAATCCGGGCGAGTCGCTGCTAAACTCTACCACCTAGTCAGAATTCACGGTGTTAGTGACGGTGAGCCTTTGCTCTCCTTTTACGAGCTGCCTGGCAAGGAAGGCAGATGGTCTATTCTACAAAGGAGCCCGGATTTGTTAAATACTGTGAGACTATATACTATTGATACACGTTTTTTAAGGTAAACACTTGTAGTTTTCCATTATTCACTATATATACTATAGCAAATCGGTTTCACTTTTTACAGCGTCATCAGGGCTTCATAACTAAAGGCTATTTTTTCAAATGTTACGCGACTCTGATGTATAATACCTTAACCTTCAAACGCTTCGTTGCCGGCGCGGTGCAAAACCATAACATTTTTCACATTTCCCCGTGTTGGTCTGAGTCCGCTGAGTGGGACAAACCAGTTACCTCCCTGTCAGCAGCTCGGTAGAGACGAGCACAGGTAAAATAGTTTATCACCAACAAGACCACTGGTATTAGAGTAACTGTACAGTAACTTGACTGGATAGGGATCCATCACCTTACCTATTCCTATTGTTATAATGACTCTGTCATGTCATGGCATATTTTTACAATAGGCTTGACATTCCGGCTACAAGACAGTACCTATAACATATATGGTGTCTAAAGGTTACTTTTGCCTCTTACCAACAAGAGACCTGTTCGCTAAACTCTGACGTGAAAAAGAAATTGCCGATTCCGTTTGACCGGTTAAGAGTGAACACAGCTAAAATTATATCAAATTGGATACTCAGCGACCATTGTCCAATTGGCAAATTTCCTATCAAAATTGATTCCAATAACCGGTTGTATCCGTCTGTGTACATTAATATGTAAACTTATAAATAACCTTCAAAGGTATGTTTAACTATGAAATATAACTCCTCAGTAACATATACCATTTTGTTCTAAGATAAAGTCAAACAACATTAACTTTTGGAGACCTAGTTTTTTTCGTTATTTCATTTCTTTTAATGTAGAAACTCTATTGTCGTTATTTTTGCCAATATCCACGATGTTTTAATTTTGTTTAAAAAGCATCTCCACGCACGTATTCCCGAAGGCGAGGCAGAGGCACCCACGACTAGCCCACAATTTGATAGGTGGCAAGCCTATCGCCAACCAGGAACATATCCAATCCCGGGCTAAAAATTATTTAATTTTAAAAACTACAAATTACGTTAACTTTACATAAGTTATCTCATTATATGAGTAGAACTCTTATGTACGAGTACAACCAGAGATTAGAGTATGATGTCTTTGGTACATCATACCAGATACATACATTGTAACAACCTTTATACTACACCTGCTACCTCTTAGGTTTTGCTAGACAAGATCTCTTAAGGAGATTAGGACGCTTATTTAAAATAGGTCTCTGTGTAATATTAATCGATATGTTTTTTTCGGGACGAAGAGCAAATAAATAGTAATAGCCATTTTAAAAACCCCTAAAATGTAGATGATACTAGTAGTAATAAACAACAAAAGCAAGTACATTATTCCGCTCTAATAAGAATGAACGCTTTCGGGTCTGTTGAATAATGTTTTCCTATTCTATTGCCGATATGGAGGTATTAAATGGCAGAGTTTTTAAATTTTATTATCAGAAATATTTTGTTATACCAGTAATATATGTGACACATCCACGTTTTCCCCGTATTGGTTTGGGTCCTCTTTGTAGGAAAGACCATCTGCCAACCTGCTTGACAGCTTGTTAGAGGCGAACAAATACGTGTCTTTCTAAAAACACGAGTCGAAAAAATCTCCTGGTCGGGCAACCTAAAAAAAATTTGATTTTTCAATATTATGCTAAAACGTCAACTTCGCCAGGGTTTGGAATTGTATCTTCAGCTACTCGTCGTTTTTAAATACTCTTTCACAATTAAGGTCTCAACACACATATCAACACGAAAAGAGATCGTCATCGTATCGCCTTGAGCCGTTTTTTATTGTTTGTATGAAACTCCATACTGCAAGCACACTAATCGGAATCGTAACGTAATCGTCGCGCCTCGGAACAGGCTCGCGGTCGGCGAGCCGTAAGTGCGGTGTCGTTTAGCCGTAGCCAAGTTGATGTACAGGAGTTGCTGTTACTGATTGGTTACGTGTATACGTTAAGTTGACCCCTGGCATACGGCGAGGCGAAAGGCGATAGGTTGACGATCTCTTTCCGAGTTGACATGTGTGCTGAGACCTTAAGCCTGCAACTAAATTACAAAAACTAAAAGCTTATTGGTGCTTTCGTACCATTACGCCATTTTGCTTTTACATTTGTTTCTTTTTAATGTGTTTCGTACAATGAATACTAAATAGTGTTCAACTCCGTGTTTAAAACAGATAAACAAACTTTAATATAACTATTATTTTGTTCGGATCAAAACACAATCTTAACCGTAGCCTGCAGGCTCGTCCGGAGGGAACATTCATCCATGTTTGCTCTTAACCCTTAATTTGATAAAGTCCGGTGTGAC
>NJDD01001051.1:16454-27779 GCA_002245505.1 Calephelis nemesis
GCGAGACTAACGAACAGCAATTGATTTATATATTATGTATAGATAATACGACTGTAAATATGTGTATCTACCAGAGGAGACCTAGGTATTATCCGAGGGTGGTGTGAAGTCGCGATATCTATATATATGTATAATAAATCTGTAGAAGGGTCAATTTTGTACATTGAAAATATTAAAAATATAAATAGCAAGGTAGCATTGAAAATATAAATTACTGGAACGATACCAAACCCAAGTATGTGATTAAAATTTTTTTTATCTGTCTGTCTGTATGTTCAGGCAACACGTGAAAAATAACGGTTCGATTTCGATGAAACTTGGTATAATTATACCTTATTATCCTGTGCATAAAATGGGATACTTTTTATCCTGGAATATATTTTATCACGCGAAGACCGAAATCCACGCGGACTGAGTCGCGGGTGGAAGCTAGTTGGCGGAAGCGACCGATGCTCGTCGCTTTCCAGCTGGTAAACGCATTTGACGTGGTAGTCCGGAATCAATTCGGGATACAAAGTAATAAATAACTAACTTATTAGCATTTTGTTCAGATCCAGACTACTACTGACTACTGCTAACAATAGGTTACATGCTGATCCGACAGTAATATTGATCCATGTAACTTTTTTTAAAGATATTGGAAGGCAAACAAGCAGACGAATGTTCTGATGGTAAGAAATTCACGCCGCCTAGAGACACCAAAGGTGGTAATGGTGCGTTGCCAACCTGAGGCCGGAATGTTAGGGCCAAAGCAAAAGTAGGTTTACCGGCTACCTTACCCTCCAAACCGGAACACGTCACGACGATATGGCGGCTGGTATAGGTAAGGCGGTGGTACCAAGGTGTATTTCAGAATGAATAGGAATATTATTCTTAATTATTGTAGGTTATTGTCACACCTTATGTGGTACGGTTTCGTAAAGGCAAATTACGGGAAAATGTCACTGGTTGAGGACGCAGGTGTCATGAATTATGAGCTGAACAACAATTCATCATTCCCTTATGATATAATTATTGTCGTTCAAGGTTTACATTGTGGCATATTAAAGAAGAAAGAAAAGAAAGAAAGAAAAAAATCAACTCAGTAATATGTACAGTATACTCACGAAGTGGTAGATTTTTGCAACAACGCATCCTGAATATGTCCTTCCGGGCACAACTTTTCTTCCAATTTTAATATTTTACCCTTCCCGTATATTTGATAGCAATGCTCACCGCTGTTGTGTTGAGGTCTGGACAGTGCTGGATTATACAATAGGCCAGACTCATTCTACAATAATTCTTAAAATAACTATTAAACAAATGAAATGGTATCTCAGTATTAACTGAATATGGCAAAGGTCAGAGAGCATAAAGATACACGAGGATAAGCATTTTAATTTTCAACAAAAATAACCCAAACGTTTAATATTTTTGATATTATTCGGTGAAATAATTTATATGTTTAATCATTAAAAGAGCAGGTTATTTATTTTCCTAAAATAGATTCACCTTGTCAGCTATTATTGACCAAAACCGAAAATAACTTTTGTTGTCAAATATTTAACTTCCATTTTTTTTTTCTATAAATAAATAACAATCAAAATTAGTTATAAATTTGAAATACCCAAGAAATAAGAACACAAATCTATTAAAAACGAATCTCCATTTTCCTTTGTGAACGCGCGTAAACAGACGGATTAGTTTTGCTAAATCTTTTTTGTTGTAGTAGTTATTGTCGGAAGAAGGTTTGTATGGAAAAATAGTAATATTCATAGTTAGGACAGCTGCTGTCGACTCAACTGGTATCTTTAAATATTCATCAGATTGTTTATTGAGTTTTACATTTTATTAGCAGCTACTTTCAGCTTCGCCGGCTTTTAAGAAGTATACTGCAGTTGTAAGTTGCAAGAAGGGTAATACTAAATTGCCCGTCTTACTACCAAGTGACTATGGTTGTTACACGGGTAATTTATTTTCCGTCATTACTACTGCAGTTGTAAGTTGTTAGAATGAAAATATTGTGTTTTCCTTCTTACTACTACCCAATTGTTGTTGTTACATGGGTAATTTGGTATCATTGCAGTTGTAAGCAAAGAAATATTAAATTGACTGTGTAAATTTACCTTAAACATAAACTTTGTCCATATCCAAGACATAATCTAAGAATTAAGTTGTAAAGAAATTGATTAATATCAGGGATATAATTGATAGAAAGATAAAAAACATCTTGTTTAAAAGGTCACAAATAATAAAAACTAATATGATTAATTCATACGAATTTTTATTTCAACTTTAAATTTAAACCTAATTACGAGTATTAATAAAATGTATATTATTTGTTTTGAAATTACAAAAATTGATGTATTTTTAACTATTACAAGATTTAAGGGCAACTAAGAAAACGGAAGTAGTTGCTATTACCAGTGGTAGCAGAGCGTTTTTTTAGGCAAATCAAGATTGAAATTTTAAAATCTTATCGTTTCATTCTGCTGCATTACCGCTTTTACCCAGAGAAACGCTTCTGGGGCTAGTCAAGAGGTAGAGCTCAATTCCAATAGATGTTAATTTTTTTTTATATGCAGTAAAGCGGTTACGGAATAGGGAGGGATATCACAAGCATCGCCGACTCTTATAAACAGATTCGTACGTTTTTTCGATTATCCCACATCATAACTGTAGAGGAAAAGTAAAATTGCAGTGATTGTATGCTTCGTGGCAATTCGACTAATAGCCCACAGTGATGTGAATCTATTTCTTTAACAATTGATTTATTAACAGGTGTCATATTTGTAAATATGTTGTCAATGCAAGTGGTACTTGTAGCTGTAATCCTAGTGGGCTCAAAGAAAATGCCGTGCAAATTGTGTGATCTAAAGAGATTTAAAAACTTAAGTGACTGCGATGATGATTCTAATATGTTTATATTGAAGTCACCACAGATAATAACATTAGTCCTTGCATTAGACACTTTAAATAGGACCTCTTCCATTCTAAATTCAAATTCATCATAGGGTGTACAAGGGGGCTTATATACACTTACCACAATAAATTGCTCAAACTCAATGCAAGCAATCTCAATAACACGTTCAACAGAAAGGCTCACAATATCTCTGCGTTCTTTAAATTTAATATTTTTACTAACAATAATTAAGGAGCCACCATGTATTATTGTTGTTCTGCTGAACGAGCTAGCAACCTCGTGACCTCGTGATTATTGAAGTTGAACATGAGCTGATGGCTTTTAAGCCAATGTTCTGTTAATGCCTCGTTGGTCGAGTGGCTAACGTACACGCTTAACTACATCGGCCAAACGCGAGGCTCGGGTTCGATTCCCGACGGGGGCAGCCATTTGTGTGATGAACATTTAGATGTCTGCATTTCCGGGTCTGGCTGTTTATTAAATATATTCTGGTATCTATTTAAGTATTTCTATGTATTAGAATCGTTGACTAACACCCATAACACAAGCATATAATTTGCTTACTTTGGGGTTAGATTCAATTCGTGTGATTTGTCCAGGGATATTTATTTATTATTTATTATACATAATATATCTATATCAATCAGGAACTTACAGCTTAAATCTCACCGTAGACGAATACCATGTGTCCGAACTGGAGCTAAAGAAACTTGTAACTGTAATAAGTAGTGGTAAAATGATGCTGACGAAGGAATTAAAATTTTCCTGAGAACTCTCTCTATTTTAAATTCTATACAAAACACTTTAAGAACATATATCATACTAGCTGCGCCCCGCGGTTTCACCCGCGTAAGTCCCAATCCCGCGGGAACTTCGGGATAAAAAGTAGCCTATATGTTATTCTGGGTCTTCAGCTACCTACATACCAAATTTCATCGTAATCGGCTTTGTAGATTTTGCGTGAAAGAGTAACAAACATCCATACATCCATACATACAAACTTTCGCATTTATAATATTAAAAGGATAGATGAAGCGGTTGAAGATGGAGGGAGCTATTGCAGTCATCGATAATTCGAGGAGCACGTTTCTGAATCTGGTCAGGGGGTAGATTATGTTTTTGTTTCTGGTAGCACCAGCCCATAAAATGTCAGAGCATTAACAATAATAATAATAAATATGGCCGCACTTGAGCATTGTAGAGTAGAAGCCTCTGCTTCGGATTAAAGTTCTTCGAAACCAGTTTGACTTTACCTTCCAAATGAGCATGGACCTGTACAACACTAGAAATTTCTACATTAACAAAAGATGTTTTGTTTAGTCCCAAACTTGTCTTCGATGGGTTAAATTCAAGAAGTTAATTTTACCGTATTCTGAGAGTTGGACCTCAGCATCCTTATCCTCCTTTAACCTCAGACAAAACTGTCCCGGCATTCCTCGGTCTCGATACCTACTCATTCAACCGTATTGGCGTACCGTACTGCCAATCGGAAACTTATCATTTATATGTAGCAAATATAGCGTAGGAGACAATAGAGAGTACTGGCGAATACCAGCATTGATCGACTTTTTTGCTAAGCAAATATCGTCAACTGTCTATCGTCTGTCGTCCTTTTAAAAAACTGGAAGACCGTGAATTTGAAGAAAAGAGTCTAATACCAAACCAGCTCAAACGAAACACACCGAGAGCTTCTCCCTTACTCTCAACTAATTCTGCCCATCGATGGATCAAGTATAGAGATCACCAGTCAAGCGGCCTGCCTGAAAGCTTACCACTAATCAGCTGATGCTTGTCAAGGTTAGATAGTAGTTTCTGAATGTTAACTGACTCCATCACTTTTGAGAGCAAGTAAGTTATCGTAAAAGGTCTATAGTAAGAAGACATTATAGACTTAGTGACTTCGGCTAGTCGTGGGTGCTCTGGCCTCTGCCAACGTCATCGGGGTAATGGGCGTAAAGATACTTCTTCAAACCAAATTGTTAAAACAAAGTATGGATAAATATATCAAGATAAGGAAATGATCTATTAATCGTCTCGCGTACTTTGATAAATGGATTTTCTCCATTTATCAATGTCAAGATTCCACTTTGAAGTGGCAGCTCACTTTGAGGTATCGCGTTCTAACAACTTACAATTTTGCAAAGTTAAAATTCACTGCAAATATTGATTATATTTTTCATAACAATGACTTTTAGTGTATTTTAAATAGATGTTGTCGCCTCTGTGATCTAATGTTCCAGTTTTAGCGTTGACCCCCTTTGGCGTTGAGGTCCCCTGTTCGTTTCCCGGACCGGAAAGTTAATTTTTTTAACTTTTTGATAAAAACAAACTTTTCTGGATTGACAGACGCTACGCAAGTCTTGTAGGTTAATGTGAAATAAATTTAATTTTGAATTTGAATTGAAAGTGCAAGATTGGCAATAGGTTTGTCACTTATCACATTGTAGGACTACGTCCCTTCAGATAGTAGTGATTGCCTTCGTTGCACCTCAGGCTACGTTTTAAGGTATACAGGCGTGAATATGTTTCATATACTTTTAAAAGTAATGTATATTTGCACATATTTGGAGCCAATTTTCTAATAAAAAATAATGTTGCTCGGGATAGGATATGTGCCCGGTTGGCGATAGGCTTGCCACCTATCACATTGTAGGACTTAGTATCTTCGGCTAGTCGTGGGTGCCCTGGTTGTGCCTCTGCCTACCTCTTCGGGGATATGGGCGTGAAGATACTTTTTTTTATATTTAGTGCCAATTTAGAGTTTATGAAAATAAATGAAGGGTGATCAATTTTAACATTTTAAGTTTTTTGAGAGTGTGGAAGCTTTTAATAGATTAATCGGTAAAACCTTTCTTCTTATTCATACAACTTTGTTGTTTCTTTTTGTTTTGCGAACAAGAAAAATGTTTTGAGTGATTAATCTTTTCACTGCCTTATTGGTCGTCTTGGGATATCGCCGATGTATGCTATACGCATAACATTAACGACGTCCACTTAGGCTTGGCTAGATTATAAATAATAAATATCCCTGGACAACCCCAAAGTAAGCAAATTATATGCTTGTGTTATGGGTGCTAGTCAACGATTCTAATACATAGAAATACTTAAATAGATACCAGAATAAATTTAATAAATAACCAGACCTGGAAATGCAGACATCTAAATGTTAGTCACACAAATGTCGAAATCGAACGCGAGCCTCGCGGATGATCGTGTACGCTAGCCACTCGACCAACGAGGCAGTCGAAACAAATTGATTGGATTATCGACCAAATATACCGACAATATCACAAAAATATTAAAATTTGCTTACTTTTGTCTTACCTCAATTTGTGTAACTTTTGTATTAATTTTTCTATGAAGTACAGACGTATCGATGATGTATTTATGATATTGTAAGGCAAACAAGCAGACGGATTTTCTGATGGAAAGAAATTGACTGCGCCTATAGACACCAAAGGCGGTAATGCTGCGTTGCCGACCTGAGGCCGGGATGTTAGACCTCGATCAAAAGTAAGTTTACCGGCTACCTTGTCCTCCAAACCGGAACACCTCAACTGCAAGCACTGACGTTATGGCGGCAGGAATAGGTAAGGCGGTGATATCAGTCCGGGCGCGTCTCTGCGAAACTTTAGACTCGAACTCACAAAATCGGAAATTATACTTAGGTTTTGACCGCCTCGTTGGTCGAGTGGCTAGCGTACTCGCCTAACTACATCGACCAACCGCGAGGCTCGGGTTAGATTTCCGACGGGGGCAGGCATTTGTGTGATGAACATTTAGATGTCTGCATTTCCGGGTCTGGGTGTTTATGAAATGTATTCTGGTATTTATTTAAGTATTTCTGTGTAATAGTATCGTTGACTAACACCCATAACACAAGCATAATATATGTAATTTGCTTACTTTGGGGTTAGATTCAATTTGTGTGACTTGTCCAGAGATATTTATTTAGTGATATATAATATATTTAAAATTCATTCTTCATTGGAGCTTCGAAAACAGATAAATAAGCAAATTTTTTATAATGTTAATAAGTATATATGATATATTAACTTAGTTGTAAAATATTCTGGTTTCTAAGAAGTGTTTCTTTGTACTATAAAAAATTCGATCGATATTTTTAGTGTTCAAATATACAGAAAAAAATTTGCCCACATGCAATGCTCATATACCGATTATAGCTCCAACCACGCTGGTAATGTTATCGTAACTAAGTGGTTTGCTTATTTTTTACTAGCTGCGCCCCGCGGTTTCACCCGCGTGAGTCCCAATCCCGCGGTAACTCCGGGATAAAAAGTAGCCTATATGTTATTCTGGGTCTTCTGCTACCTACATACCAAATTTCATCGTAATCGGCTTTGTAGTTTTTGCGTGAAAGAGTAACAAACATCCATACATCCATACATACAAACTTTCGCATTTATAATATTAATAGGATACACACCGGTAAGTACTGGACTGATTGCAATTTATTTTAGACTAAAATTCACGGCTAATGGTGGTAATTCTGCTCTTCAATAATTAAACTTATGTTAGAAGCATGCTATCTTTTTCCAATTAAGCAAAAACAAAAGAGATGAAACATTTTATAGGTGTCATATTAGTCCGGACATGTCAAAATGTGATGTTTTCAATCAATGTTTTCCGAGTGATAGATTAAACGTCTGTAGAAATATCGTGACTCGTGTACAAACTTATTTGACAGCACTTAATGTGCTTTGTCTCTTTGTATAACTTTCGTTGAAAGAAGATAGCGATAACTTCAAATTTGTTTAGTAAATGCGTTTTGTTTATTTGTTTAGTAAATGACCATTGACTGTCGTTTCTTTAGGAATACTAGTGGTCGACCGTTGGCCAAAATTCGACCATAATAAATTTTAATACCTTGTTGATAAGAACGCCATTTTCATTTCTCAAGAAAAGCTACTTTGTTTCCAAACTTTTTAGTGCGCCATCTGTGATCTTTTATCGTTATCATCAACATATATGTTTGTGTGTGTTAAATGCACGGTAGTGTGGGTAATGTTTTATTTATTGATTAAATGTACTCAATAAGCAATATTATTGAAAAATAATAGCGTTCTGCACTTCTCCTACACATAAACTATAAGTGTGCCAAATTTTGTGCTCCTGCGTCCTCGCAATTTTCTTAAAAAGGGGTCCAAAGTTTTGGCATCGCGTATTAATACATAGATAAACGTCCAAGTGCGTCCAAGTGTGAAATTGCGTGAAATAACATCAAACTTCCATATTATCGAATACTTGCCCAAGGTTCCGACACAAGACTACTTTATGCAAATCACCAATGAACAAGTGTTGTCTTCGCAAACAACTCAAATTTAAACCGTTATTTACATATTAATGACGTAAACACGAGAATAACCGTTCCAGTACATCTTTAAGCCTTGGTACAGGAACAATGAATAGTTTTTTTTATCCGCTAGCACAAATACATGCAGATGTTATTCTTTATCACGCCAACAATAAAACGCGAGAGTAGATATTTTAGTTAATTGTATGCCAATCAATTCGATTTCATCCAATAGTCGGATCATGATAAAACGAATACGGTACTACCTCGGAGTCATGATCTATCTTTCTAAAAAATAGCCATCAAAATCGGAAAGGCTAGTGGCCCTGTATGTGCGTAGCATACCAAAAACAACCTACAGTCGAAGTGAGAACCTTCTCATTTTCGGAGTGGGTTAAAAATTAAGTTAACATAAAGTAGTACTATTTAAATTATGCGCTTCGGCTATATTCGTCAAGCTTCGGAAATCCGAAAATATTTTAAAGATATTTATATAGAGTTGTTATTACACATAATTTATCATTTCATTTAAATTTAGATTAGGTCAGCCAATTTAAAAACCGACGAAACCGGCGTTTTTGTATGAAAAGGGTAATGAATGTGCATAAAGCAAGGCAGATCTGTCAGGATCATGAGATTTAACATTGGCTGCCTACTTCCTAAGGGAAGTATGTATGTATGTTTATATGTACTATTTTTTAGAAATGATTGGCTGCGCAGAAAAAAGCTTCCCGTCTGCCAGTTCACCCGCACGCTGCTGTTAGGAAAAGTTTAAGATAATGCGTATAAAACATTTTTATTAAATTTCTTTTTTGCCCATGTGTTCAATAAATAAATATCCCTGGACAAGTTACACATATTGAATCTAAGCCCAAAGTAAGCAACTTATAAGTTTGTGTTATGGGTGTTAGTCAACGATACTAACACATAGAAATACAAGACAATAAAATACAGACAGACAGACCCAGGCAAGAAAATACAGACATCTAAATGTTCATCACACAAATGCTTGCCCCCGTCGGGAATCGAACCCGAGCCACATGGTCGTTTTAGTTAGAGCCATGGACTAACCCAGGGGTTCCCAAAGTGTGCGCCGTAGAAAGTAAAGAGGGGCGCCGTGTGTCGATCCATATATTCGCGAGTATCTTTTCAGCACTCACATCGGTATAGAAAATAGCCTCTTAAAACCAAAATGACTGCTTGCAATCGCACTGCCCGTTTATTTACAAGTTAGCGACGCAATGGATATGTCATTGGGTTTACTTTCGCTTTATTTTTCGACAATATCGCAAGCAAAATAGGCAGATTTTTATGAAAAAAACAAGTTGGAAGTTCAAATTGTAGTGATAAGGTATCTACTAGTGGAGGCGAGGAAGGAAGATCGTTTCCGTGCACAAACCCCACCAGGATTCACATCGCAACATAAAGAGAGGGGTTTTGGCGCCATCGAGAGAAAAGATGGTCGAAGTTTTTTCATAATGATTGAATTTCGTGTTTATATTGAGTGAAATTAGTCAATTTTGATGGCGTTTTATACAATTTTGTATAGTGAAAGTGCACAAATGAAATAATCACGAAGAAATTAGCTTATCGTGTATTTCCTCAATGCCGCTAAATCTCACTATATGAGCTTAAGTAATGAGGCCATCGATTTACTCAAGACCCGATATGACTTTTAATGACGACTTGTGACTAATTTTGAATAATTGAAATTTGAAACCAGATTTTGGTAAATCGGTTAACTTGATGCAAATTTCTACATCACTAATTGCAAAAAGCATTTTGCAATTAGTGAAACGCTAGCGATTAGCAACGCGAGTGGCAAAAACTAAAGAAAGAAGATGATGAAGAGAGTCTCATTGAACTCTCTTGCGACATAAGCCTTAAAACTAAATTCAACAAGTTCCGATTTGGTAGACTTTTGGCTGTCGGCTCAAAATGAATATCCAAATTTAACTTCAAAAACTTAAAGAATTAGTATTTCGTTTGCAACATCATGTTTATGTGAAGCTGGACTTTCATAGTTGAGCAGTATCAAGTCCCGAAAAACTGTACGGAGATCATCAAGCTCATCCGTCACATTGATTCAACTAATTGTCATGTTTTTTTTTCTTAAGTCCCACTTTTTGATTTCTGTTTTAATGCTTTTATAATAAAAAAACTTAATTTCATTATGTATATTTTTAATTTTTATTCCTCTCTGCCTACTCTAATTGCTATTATTGTAGGTACCTATATCTTACGACTACTTCTTTTGCAAATAGCTAGCTTAGGTAGGGCGCTGTGACAAAATACTCAACTTGAAACTGCGCCGCGAGCTGAAAAAGATTGGAAACCCTTGGACTAACTATGAGGATTGCTAAAGACTGTACAAAGTATACCCATAGGTAAGAGAAGAAAAACGGACAAACGTAAGGTAAATCTGAATATAACGTGCTTACGATGACGTTGACGATATAATTCATACAAATTCGAATAAATAAAATTCAAACACATAAACCTTAATGCATGTAGACATGAACCCAACCGGGACAGTTGAAAAATTACTTTCAAACCGGGCAATTTCGATAAAATATTCATTCTGATTTATCGCCCAATACCCAAATAGGATAGGCACATTAATTTTTACGTCTCGTAAATGCCAAATTGGCTGGTTTAAAAAAAGGCCGTTGTTTGTCGTTATCCAGATGTATTTGATTCGCAATTTTACATCAGTACTATCACTTCCAGGTTTTACTATCACTATTAAACAGACAATTCATTAACGTTAAAATTAAAGTATTTAGTAGCTCAAATTGCGATCATGAATCTTGTAAGCCTATTTTGTTACATCAATTAATCAAATTAAGTTGTAAATGTGCGTCTTTCTGAGATACATTTTAATTAACTTCAGGCAAAGGATTAATATTATACAAATATCTCGGTAGTTATGTTGTAATTCGGAGAAATGTGTAATAATTTGTTCTAGGTACTGTCTATTAAAATAAGTATCTTATAACAAACAATGACGGCACATATTTTTGGTATAGGTATATGTTGTTATTTATGACGCTTGTCTCTCTGACGGTAAGAAATATCCCTCCCTTTTAGCGGTTAAGTTGTCGAACTG
>NJDD01001051.1:44511-58288 GCA_002245505.1 Calephelis nemesis
TATTTTTTATCCTATGTTAAATAAAAATATTTGACTATTGACTACTATTGACTAATAAGAAAAAATAACCGTTTATTATTTAGGCAAACAGACAGATATATTGCCTTTTTTATTATATTACAAGGTAAACAAGCAGACGGATTTCCTGATGGTAAGAAATTCACGCCGCCTAGAGACACCAAAGGTGGTAATAGTGCGTTATCAACTTAAGTCTGGGATGTTAGGCCTCGAGCAAAACTAATACCCTCTAAACCGGAACACGTTATCACGTTATGACGGCAGGAATAGGTAAGGCGGTGGTGCCAATCCGGGTGAGTCGCTGCGAAGCTCTACCACCTAGTCAGATGTCACAGTGTTAGTGACGGTAAGCCTATACTCGCCTTTTACAAGCTGACTGGCAGGAAGGCAGACGGTCTATTCTGCAAACGAGCCCGGACCAACACGGAGAAAAACAAACACGACCTTACAGTAAGATTGACTAAACCACCAAAAGGACAAATTGATTAGTAAAAGTATTTACATACTTTCACTACTTAAAGTACGTTCGTACCTTACTTCTTTAATTTTGTTATTTTAAACTTAAAGTTAAATAACAAAATTACTTATCGCAAGGTTACAATAAAAAGTCTATCTTTAGTTATTCTGGCACTACCCTGTATGCATATATTTTAAAAAATAAATCTGAAAGTAATTAATCTTTACTCTATGTTGAGTTCTGTACGGAAAGCCACTTTATTGCCTCTGTTGGCTTATAAATAGCAACTCTATTGGATTGTTTATTTTCGTGAAGCATGCTTATTTAATAATAAGTACCTATGTCGAAAACAAGCATGCCTTTTGCTAGCAAATACAAACACTTCAAAAGTATATGATTTACTATTAATGTTCATGCTTTTTAGCGGCTAACGTGCTGTTATGTGCATGTAACAAGTGTGTGACTATCTGTAAGTATTCTGTAACGTAACATCAGATGCGTTACAGCTTTAAGACCTCATTCGCACGAGAGCTTTTTCAACGTCCGTTAAAAAAGCGCTAATATAGAACATAGCGCATTTCAAGTAACTGTTCATACGTTAGCGTTTTTGAATCAGGACGCTTTTTTAACGCCCACTGTTCCATTTTCAGCGCTGAGCGTTGACGCTAAAATAGAATAGACCATACGAAACTTCATATTACTATACGCATGAGTGTTGAAAAAGCGCGAACGCTGCGTTTATTCCGCCACGCGTTATTTCAGCGGTCGGGCGTGTTTATTACATAATAGCAATCTTACGCTGGCGGCGATACGACGATTCAGTACAATATCGTGGGTTATAGATCCCGAAATGGTAATAAAAGAGGTGGAGTCGCACTCTTTGCCAGGATCGTAAAGTTTGGCACTCGATACTCTCTGCCTACCTCGTAAGGGACTTGGCGTGAAAATACATTTGTCACAATAGACGTATATATAGAATTCGAAAATAGTTAAAGAATTTACTACAATATTGCCTTAAATCTGTGTATAATGTCACACACTGTTCTTTTCAAGTTTTAGGTATATCTGTTCATTCAGAAGACGTATCCAGAACGGCTATTTTAATTCGTTATCTTCTGGCAACACAAATTGCTATTGCTAATATTTTAACAGAAACCATTTCCATGTCCCACATATGCAAAAGACTAGACAAAAGTGATTTTAAAGCGTTCGTATGATCTATCACGTCGAGAACGTTATAAAAACACCAACGCTAAGTTTTAACGCAAAGCTTTTTTAACTCTCATACGAATGAGCCTTAGGCGGCCTAAGGCTAAGTTAGGCCTCATTCGTACGTTATTTCTTAACTTATAAAAAGTCGTTCTTTCTTAAAAATTGGTTACAGATTTTGGTAACATTTTTCGATAATGGCATGGCACGACACTATTTACGAATAGTGAACCTTCCACCGACCACGACGAAGTAAAAAATCTAATTAAAGATCTTCACAACAAAAAGGCTCCGGGGCCTGACAGTATCTCAAATAGAATAATAAAATACTTTTCTCTCACACGTAAACATCTTCAATATATTATTACTAGCAGGCAATGCCTTTCCTGACGAGTGGAAATAAGCCACCGTCATAGGATTACATAAACCGGGTAAACCCCGTAACGTCTCTAGTAGTTACGGACCAATCAGTCTTATTAATTCACTCTCTCTCGTAATAAGCCCCTAGAGGCGAGAGTGCCGCAGGGCTCAGTACTCTCCTCTTTATTACACATTATTTACACATGTACACGAAGGACGTACCCCGACCACACGTAACCCTCTTCGCGGATGACACGGCTCTATATTATGCATCCCACGGTCGCGGTATACAAATAGGCGGCCTAACGCGGCCACTCTCCTGGGCGACTGGTTCAGGAAGTGGTATACAGAAGTAAACCCCGATAAAAGTGCAGCGACGTACTTTAATCGTGACATCACACCCAGCCAACGGATGAGACCCAATCGTAACCCGGGTACCATCAAAATGTTCGGCAGAGCAATCCCCTGTGAAAATTCAACAAAACACCTAGGGGTTACTATAGACTTAAATGTGTCATTCAAACCGCATATTTAGCATGTCACAAACAAGGCTAATGCCACGGTAATCCGTGGTACGTTACTTTGAAATAATGGCTGCCCACCCGAACACGGTGTTTGCACCCGCTTGTGACTACACACCGGCCGCAAACGTGCCACCAAACATAGAAGACCCCGCCACGTGTTATCGGATCCTCCCGACCCAACGACCGCGGCTAACGCAAGGGAGTCTTGCGTTAGCCGCGGTCGTTCCCAACCCGAACACTAATTCAATAGACATCACTCTACACCGTCGCCGCCGGCCTCGTCGACGAACCTCTCTTGCGCCCGGTACCAAGCGCCGAGCGACAAACCGCCACTACTCCTCCATCAAGTCCACCCAGTAACCAGAACGCAGCACCAAGTCGAGTTACGGTCTCCCGGGAGACAGCCCTTGTCGCTGGCTGAGCACTTTGTTCGGCCCAAAATAGCCCGGTGAAGTTGTAAAAACCTTGAGGTTAGCAACTTAAGAGCCAATTAAAAAAAAAACATACATACATACATATACATATATATCTTCACGCCAAGTCCCTTACAGGGTAGGCAGAGAGTATATATTCAAAAACAACTAATCGCAATAAACGTATTGTACAAAATATTGCTAATGGAGTATTAAATCGATGGGTCCTACGTTATAGGTACTACTAATGGAGTTTTGGCGCCATCGAGAGAAAGATGGTCGAAGTTTTTTCATTATTATTGAATTTCGTGTTGATATTGAGTGAAATTAGTCAATCTTGGTGGCATTGTAAATGCACAAATGAAATAATCGTGAAGAAATTAGCGTATCGTGTATTTCCTCGTTGCCGCCAAATCTAATTACATGAGCCTGTGTAATGAGGCCGCCGCTTTACCCAAGAGCCTGAAATGACTTACTGACGACTTATGACTGATGACTAAATAGAATTGATATAAACTTTGATGCAAATTTTTACTTGACGAATGGCAAAATACTAACGTGAAGGCCAAAACTTAAAGAAAGAAAAAAAAGATACTACGTAGTTTAGTTTATTTATCATAGAAATAGGAATAGAATTTTGGCGCCATCGTGAATGAAGATGGTCGTATTTCTTAATAATTATTGAATTTCGTGTTTATATTGAGTGAAATTAGTTAATTTAGGTGACAATTAGTTTAGTTTTGTTCAGTGAACGTACACAAATGAAATAATCAGTAAGAAATAAGTGTATCGTGAATTTCCTCGCTGCCGCCAAATCTCCCAAACTGTGCTTGTGTAAAGTTACCACCGCTTTATTCGAGAGCCTGACGTGACTTTGTAAATAGTGACTAATGACTGTGTAAGAATAATTAACGGAAGACATGTCACTAATGACGAAATAATTAATACGGAAGACGTGGCAGCATTGCCTAAAGGTCTTAGCCGGCCCCAGAAAATAACTTAAAAAAAAAGTTGGCGGGAACGGTCGGAGAGGGAAGGCGCGCTTTTCGAGGTTTCTCTCCAATCTTTAAGCTAAAAATGTGTAATATAATGTAAAAATGTATAATTTGTAAACTAATTAAAGTGAAATTACTTAGTTGTGTGTAAATGTGATTTATTAAATAAACTATACTAGTGAAAGACTATTGTAGGGTTCTATCACGACAGAAGAAGCAGAGGTCTGAACAAGAAAGGAAATTGAAGACGAAATGGGAAAAAGACATGAAATACGTATTAATATATGGGTTTATTACATAATATAAGACTAGTATAAAGTATAAAGGTAAAAAATAATAATAATAATACTTTATCTACTGACGTAGAAATTTTGGCGCCAACATGAAAGAAGATGATTTTGGTGTTCAGAATTTTGGTTTTATAATTTGTGTGAAAATAATCGTAATTCAAGGATGTGACGTACTAACAAATTAACAAATATGTAAACTTCAAGAAATTAAAACTTAAGACGAATTGAAGAACTCAAATAACCTTAGTATTAGTGAATACACCCCAACCGAAATGACTTTTAAAAAGGGAAAGACAATATGTTCAGAAACTGAAGAAATGACTTTAAAATTTTAATACGAAAAAGAATTTACTGTTACGAAAGACTTGGCAGCGTAGCCGAAAGGGTTTAGCCGGCTCCAGAAAGGGGCAAAGTAACCTAAAAATGGTATTTATATACTCTTTGATATCTAATCTGTGGTCAAATTAAAAAAAAAATTCGAGAGTTTTGGCGCCATCGTAAATGAAGATCGTATTTTTTCATAATTATTGAATTTCGTGTTTGCATTGAGTGAAATTAGTTAATTTAGGTGGGAATTAGTCTAGTTTTGTTCAGCGAACGTGCACAAGTGAAATAATCATGAAGAAATTAGTGTATCGTGAATTTCCTCGTTGCCGCCAAATCTCATAGATGAGCTTGAGTAACGAAACCACCGCTTTACTCAAGACCCTGACATGACTTTGACCTATGACTTACGACTTATGACCTAAAATGACTTATGACTACTAAAAAGAATTTATTTATATACGGAAGACATGGCAGCATGGCCGAAAGGTCTTAGCCGGCCCCAGAAAGGGGCAAAATAATCTAAAAAATATTCTTGAATTACATTACGTCTTAACCATTATACTTTGGATTAAAATTTGTTTAAAATTTAAAAAACAGGCCACAGTTTGAGTAGTATTAATGATCTAAGAATAAAAAATAAGCAATATCGGAACATTAAGTCCTGTAGTAGGTATATTATTATTACATTTGATAAAAATCATAAGTATTTATAATTCTGAAGTCTGTATTTTAAGAGTAAATAATTGTAGAAATAGAAGTGGTGTAACTTCTTAAACCACACTATGGTAAATTCGGAAAATTCTGAAGAAAACCCACTAGCGGGGTGGACAAAAGAAGATAAATTTCAATTACTGGAAGCCTTAAAAGACATGGGGTCTCAAGACCCTGCACAAATTAAAAGTTATATACCGTCTAAAAAAGTAGATGAAATTATAACAGCACTAAATTATTACAAAGAAAAGACCAACAGCATGATGCCTCCTTTACCAAGACAGAAATCAATCAAACCTCCAACAATCCCATTAGCTAGTTGGGCAAAATATATCTCGGACAATCATAGTATCGAGGAACTGCATACTGAAACTGCTACTGCATTACGATTGATAGCAGATTTTGAAGACAGACCTCTTCCGGTATGTACAGAAGGTATTGATTTCAAAAAAATATATCATATGATAGCTGACGCATTAGAAGGAAAGACTTTGCCGCAAGATAAAATCAATAAGAAAATAATTGACAAGTGTGCAGTAGAAACAGCATTGACTAGTAAAGTTTTTATGAGAAGCACTAGGTTTAAGCAGCTTCTTAGTTCAATTGATGTTTCAGAAATTGATATTGAATTTGTGCCAAAAGTTACTGACAACAAAGAACTGGAAAATTTAAGACATTTAGCATTGCAAAAAAGCTATAATCCCCTAAATATACCTCAAAATTATCTCAAGAGTTCACAAATGACTTAAATTTTATAATTTAAGATATTTGGCAGTTGTTGTTATAGTCATATTATGATTATTTCATCTTTTGTGTGGTACATTAAATATAAGGAGCTTTAATTAAATCTGTCAAGTTTTTTATAAATTCCACAACCAAGATCTGTTTCGACGGAGCGAACATTTGTATAATAAGCATTGATAATCTTTCTAGATCCTTGTCTTTATATATTGGTATGGTCAGATGCACAACTATTCAAACAACATAAAAAAAGCAATTTAAATTGGCTGTGTGTGACTAATTATGTCTGCTTGAAAATTTTCATTAATAGTATTATGATTGTTTAATTGTTAAACAACTGAAATAAGGATAGCAGATGTAAGACATAATTAGAAAGCTCAACTATTCAAATTAGGAACAGCTTATAGGTAAAGACATGACTGGTAAATATCTGTAAACAGCCTAGAATAAAAATGGTCACCCAACATATTCTTAATAGAAACAGTAGCTATAGAGTGGTGTCACTCCAAAGTATGTAATATGCATGTTTGGCTGGAGTAGGGTTTGTGCCAGGAGCCCATTTTTTCATTTAGCTTAAATGGCATTGCCTGAGCATTGTATGTTAATGCTTATTCTGTGGGTAGACTTATTCAAAATATGTGTGGGACATGGGTACATACTGCTTAATATTTCTTCAATATTTTAATCTGAATGTCAAGTTCAAAGAAATGTTTGTTATAAGTTAAGAACATAAATAAAATTATATTAAAGAATATGTCTGATTTTTTATTGATATAATCCACATTTATAATCATTTTGTAGTTTGTCTCAAAAGTACTGACAATTAATTCTAACTTCTGCTAAATAAGGGTAATGTACCTGCCACTAAAGCAAGTTTGGTTTAATTATGAGAATAATCTTTTCCAAAAATAGTACATACATCTTTATTTACTAATGTAAAGTACTTCCATACTTCACTTTTTAGTGGCCGAGGTATTATTTATAAAACAACTTACCAAAAATATTTCATGTAAAATGTTGCTAAGACAACCACATAAGGTTTGGCCTGTGAAAAAGATAACAGATCTCATGTAGAGCCAAGCTTCTGAAGTAAGTAAAGAAACAGCCAAGCCGAACATTATTACTGACGCATAGAATTTGTGTAGTTAGGGTCGGTAGAGCTTGGCCGTATAGATTCAGAAGCTTGGCTCACATGAGAACTGATATCTTTTCACAGGGCAAAACTTTTGTGGTCATCTTGGCAACATTTTACACGAAATGTTTGTGGTTTGATTTCAGTTCTTTTTATAAGTTGCTAAGTAGCCTTTTCAGTGTTTTTTTGGGGTGTATATCTTGCACATCAACAGTTACGGTTTTTATATCTCATTCTCTGTCTTTTTCTTTTTTTCTTAAACAGTTTATTACATACATATCTTCAAGTAGGCAGAGAGTGTCGAGTGCCAGACCTCACGATCCTGACAAACCTGTCTTGCTTCCTTCACATTCATTACCCTTTTCATACAAACACGCCGGTTTCGGAGACTCTTGACACCACCCTCGGATAATATCCGATTGATCTGATCGTGAAATGTCAGCCTTGGTCTCCCCGGGTACCTACATCCGTCCACATTCGCATTGTATATCTGCTTTGTCAATCTTTCATCTGTCATTCTTTTCACATGACCGAACCAGCGGAGCATGCCCTTTCGCAATTTAACACCAATACTTTCTTTAAATCCCACTCTGTCTCGGATTTTACTGTTACGAATGCGGTCAGCGAGCGTTACACCACAGATTTTCCGTAGTGCTCTCATTTCGACCGCATTTATCCTACTTTCATGATCTTTCTGACATACCCAACTCTCGCTTCCATACAATAACGTTGGGATAAGCACAGAATTATGCAAAGCGAGTCTAGCTTTTTGACTCAATACCTCGTTTTGGAATAACTTACCCAACGCTCCATTCACACTATTCCCTGCATTCACTCTCCTATCTACATCCGCGGTGTACCTTCCATCCCTGCTAAAAGCACAACCAAGATATACAATTTCATTTACTTGTTCCAGCACTACATCATCAACCAAAACTATTACATCCGTTCTGGGTACATCTCTTTCAAATACCGTTATTTTGGTTTTCATCGCATTCAAATGTAAGCTCCTTTCTTTACAATCTTCTTCCATAACTGTGACCAGTGTTTGCAGCTCAGATGGTGTAGAGCCCAAAACTACAGCATCATCTGCATAAAGCAGGCAGTTCACAACTTGGTCACCCATACGCATTCCCACATTCAATGATCTTAACCTTTGCAGACATTTGTCCAAATACAAGATAAACAAGCGTGCTGACAACAGACAACCCTGCTTGACGCCAATATTAATATCAAACCAAGGCGATATGTTACAATCCACCCGCACGCATGCTTTACAGTCTAAATACATTGACTGTACGGCACGCAGCAGGGACCCATCTATCCCATAATCTGGCAAAATGTCCCAAAGTTCCTTACGTACAACCCTATCAAACGCTTTTTCGAGATCCACAAAACCGCAGAAAACCCTCTGACCCACAGCCAGATGCTTCTCTACAATGTTGCGGAGCGAAAACACTTAATCCGTACATCCTCTTCCAGACCTGAAACCGCCTTGAGCCTCCCACAATGTTCCATCAGACATCCTTGCATCCTCCTTTCAACTATTTTTCGATACACTTTTGATGCTAAACTGATCAAACTAATTTATTGATTACCAGATACCATTTGCCACTAAACCAGGGTGATATTTCACTCCCCAATTTTAGGGGTTGAGAAGCGAAAGATATTATATGGAAGCACGGCAGTGTTTTTTGTATTCTGAACTTTGTTTACCTACATACCAAATTTCGGCTTTCTAGCACTTCAGGAAGTAACCTAACATTTTTAAGTCTCAAACTTTCAGCCTCCTATTTAGATGGGGGGGATGAAAGTCATAAGTTTATGAATTTTTTGGTTGTACTTATACCAAACTTAGATTACATACCAAAATTCTGCTTTCTAGCACTTCAGGAAGTAACCAAACATTTTGATAATCATCAGTGTGTATATCAGTGAGTGTGTCAGTATATCAGTGAGTGTGTCAGTGACGAAATCGGTGTAACTATTCTAGATATCAATAAAATGTAAAGTATTAAAACTGTTAACTGTATATAAACTGTAAAGTATGTAAAAAATGACTGCTTAGTTTTGGTACTTATAGTAATGATAAAACCTTTATTTTCCGAATATTTTACATTTCTAACTGAACATAAACCTAAAAATAGAAATATTGTATTTTTGTAATCCAATTATTGTGCTAAGGCCATAAGTGGCATAGGTCTTCTCTGACCAAAGACTACAATACTCTATCTCTGACTCTTTCCACTGTTTATGACTGCCCCCACTGTTATGAAAAGGATATGTTTAATTTATTGTCCTATCACTTTGCGACCTTCGCTCCTAACCCTAAGTCCTAGTATTATCCCTTGGGTGCCAGTCATCTGTTTGCTCCATTTCTTTTTTGTTCCAAACCATGTGTTGTCCACTGTACACATCCATTTAAGCAATTCAACATGTTACAAGACATGTGTTATTTGCATTTAGTAATTTTAACTTAATTAGTTTATGCTGATTAAGCTAAAATCTAATTTTAGCTTAATCAGCATAGGTACTCTTAGTTTTTGTACTTACCTTTATCATAATCTTTGTACTTTTGTATGTTTATCACGAACATAGTAAGGATAACAAATTTTCAAGAAAAATAGGAAAATAATACACTCACATATGGTACAAAATATATATTGTTTATACTGTTTAGTGAATGCAAGATATCTGCTATAATACGTAATTAATAACGAAAACTTACATATTTAGATATTGTTATAAGGAACTGCCTGAATGGCACTTTATTTTCTATTTTTCAGTTCTAATTACAATACAATAAATGAAAAGGCAACGTTATATGCTGTATTGCAACTTCAATGACAATCTATGAATAATATATATATTTACATTGTATTTAAAATAAACGTGGCATTGATCTTATACACTAGTCTTCACGACGGATCAACTGGTTATATTATTCGCCTTAATACAATGACTATAAAAATTCTAATAAAATTATGTAATATAAATGCATATTTCAAAGTATAACTAGAACTGAAGGATGGGCCCATTAATAAAATACTGCTAATATTCTTTGAAATCATTGACATTCACAAATACGTAAAAGTGCAAAAGTAATTGACACCTATGTTTGTCTTTGTCGCACACGATTCTTATCTCACTTTATCATTCTAAATTTTATTTTAATTTTGTTTCTCGTTTAGAGATGACACCAATAGAAAAACAAACGGGTCAATAGCATTATTGCTTTTTAATAGCAAGTATTTTTTTGTTTTTAAATGATCCAATTTATTTCACCGTTCAAAAACTTTAACCCAGAAGACATCCTCACAAAATCTGAGAACTGCTAGTGTACTATAAACTAAATTAGTGCAACACATTTTCCCTTGCCATAACAATAAATACGCTATTTAACAAATATGTATACTTAATCTGAGACACCCATCTTTCCCTAAAATATATAATACTTACCAGTTATAACAACAAAATCTGATTTTAACAACATTAGAAAAGAAGAGGAAAATTAAATGCAAATAAAGATAGAACATTTTGAACACAATGGTGTACCTTTAAGATCATGTTATGTTTGTTTTATGCGAACTATAGTTTTTATAGGTGGGATATATCACTAGATTAGGCTAAGTCGGATTGAGATTATATTTAAATGTAGGAGGTAAAGATCGTCACATTAAGAACTCAACGCCCCGCCTCAGTATGAATCTATGTTTATGATAAATATAACATATTGCTGGTAATTTTGTTGCGCACTCACTAAACTAATTTTAAGTTATCGCTGTCTTCTTTCAACGAAAGAAACAGAAAGAGACAAACAATTTTAGCGCTATCAAATTAGACCGTACACGTCATTTCTACAGACGTTTAAACTAAACTCAGAAAACGTCGATTAAAAACATCGCGATTTGACATGTTCGGGCTAATCTGACGTGTCTAAAACGTTCCATCTCTTTTGTTTTTGTTTCATTTGAGAAAGATAGCATGCATCTAAAATAAGTTTAGTTTGTGAACAGTGGAATTACCACCGTTGTGGTTTAAGTAGTTAAATTAACGCTTTATTATTTTACAATTTTAAAAATACAATATAGACTCGTACTATCTTTTTCACGCTCAAAATGGTGACCGACAAAACAATAAACAGGCATAATTTAGCAACATAGTAATACTGTAGAGCTGAACCGTAGCACGAATACTGCAGTTGTAATTTTTACTCATATCATTATCACACATAATATAGAGGAGGTAAGATTTAAATTAGACGACCTTTACATAGTTCTATTGTTATCTATACAAGTAAATAAAATTGTAGTGTATGTAATGTAAAAATAACAACTATTCACTAAATGCATATGTAAGTATATCTAGGTAGGTACTCATAACAAAATATTAATATTGTCTGTCTGTTTGATTGAGGTAATCTCTGAAACGTGCAGACCTATTTTAACAATCATTTCACTGGTTGATATCTGATGACACGCGGATTAACTAGGACTAATTTTATCCATTCTGATAGGATCCGTTCCCCAGGTTCATACGAATGGTACATGTGGTAATGAGTAATCTTAAAAACGCGAGCAACGCCGCGATTGACTACTGTCTAACTACTGAATATGTCTTGTGTTAGGTATGTCTACGTAAAACTAAATTATAAAAGGACCGATACATCTTTGCCGTTCTGAAAGTCATGAACATGTGTATACAATTTGGTATAAATATGTAAATTTTGTTGTTCTCTTACGGGTTCGTTCTTAGTATAAATAAACCCCACATTTTAAGCTAATGATAATATATCGGTAACCTAAATTGTATATCACATTCTTATGCAAATACACTAATTTGATTTGAAAAATTTACTACAGTTTGTTTGCGCAAAGCAAATAGTGACATCGTTCCACTTGCGTTGCCATAAAAAAACTTAAATTAGGCTCACTGGGTGCTTCTATTTTGATTTTTTTGATAGCGCACGTCGAGAATAAATATACATGTCCAACACAGAGCAGCTAAGATATCGGCCAAACTGTATGTACTGTTCACAGTAAATCTTCAAATAGGCAGTGATTGGTGTATATTCAAAACAAATCTGAATATTTTATTTGTTCGTAACAGTAAGCTACTATTAACTGGTATACATAAATCAAGTGTTCATATTAATAAATGAAGAAACACTTGTACTGTTTTATGTATCACTTATTATTTAGAACTTAAACTACTAGCTCTGATGATGCTGTCATAAGCGAAACCGGTAGGCTATTTATAAAATAATAAATTATAAGTGATACGTAAAACAGTACAAGTGTTTCTTCATTTAAAAACATGAATATTCGGAAGTTATACCAAGCGCCGACGATGGAAAATATCAAATACTAGCTGCGCCCCGCGGTTTCACCCGCGTAAGTCCCAATCCCGCGGGAAATCCGGGATAAAAAGTAGCCTATATGTTATTCTGGGTCTTCAGCTACCTACATACCAAATTTCATCGTAATCGACTTTGTAGTTTTTGCGTGAAAGAGTAACAAACATCCATACATCCATACATACAAACTTTCGCATTTATAATATTAATAGGATAGGATATAAATCAAATGGTTTATCGAAGGATTTTCATCGACTGAATGCGACTGGAAACATATTTTTTATTAATATCAGGGAAAGAGTTATTTAACTACATAATATAAAATATATTTTTTTTATTTTTGATCTTACCGCGCGCTAACAAAATGTAAGCATCACAAACATATTTTTTGATCTCTTTCATATTACCTTTTAAAGAACAAGAGAAAAGATTTGTAGTTTTTAGACTCGATCTATGTAAAACGTTTATTTTTAAATTATGTTATAATATGACAAAAAAATCAAAAAGTTCATGCGTAAACGCACGGTTAGTATAAGTATTAGATACCTATGTACTTGAATATAGCAAAAAGTAATAGTCTGTAACTTTCGTCAAGATGTTACAAAAATAACAACTAACAAATGGATACTAAATCAAATGCAGCTATCATACATTTTATACGTTCCTGTAATAAATATACGTCGGTATTTGCATACTGGCAAAATAACTTGAAGCTATTGAAGGTAGGTTAACTAGAGTTTTGTTGCTAATAGTAGGGGAGCCCGAGTAACTCAGGCGCGTCAGATTTAGATATGGGAGACACCCTGTACCATCATTAAACACCTCCATTATGTATCAAATCTCTATATAGAGGCGTACATGTAGGGTTGTCTGTCTAATTTTTTTTGGGCTCGAAAATATACTCGAGCGTGTCAGATTAAAGTACGGCGAGTTTATTGCATGCTAATAAGTCCATGTTTGAATTTTCTGATGATTTGAACAAGACGTACGGAAGTAGGACATTCAGAATCTTTCAAAAACCAAGTCATATGTGTTAATTGTCCATTACAGCAATTTGTCTGATTGACATATTTCTGACATCTTAGACACATTAGGCATATACATTATTAATGTCTGATGAGTTCGGCTATGTTCAAGTTCACACCGGCGCGGGGAGGTGGGCGGGACACCGGCGCGGGGAGGTGGGCGGGACACCGGCGCGGGGAGGTGGGCGGGACACCGGCGAGGAGGTGGGCGGGACACCG
>NJDD01001051.1:92876-117527 GCA_002245505.1 Calephelis nemesis
CCGCCGGCGGCGCGCGGGTGGCAGAAGGCCAGCAGCCCCGGCCAGCTGCGCACCACGCACAGCAGCGCCAGCCGGCTGCACGTGAACCGCATCTCGCGCTCGTCCCTACACACACACACACACACGCGCACTGTATCGCACGCACCACTAAAAGGGTTGTCCCCCTTTTACTCAAATTTTGCATTTTGAGCACGACTCTTCGCAAATTTTAAAGTAGCCAATAGATTTACTTGCACGCTTAGGTTAGAAAGACCGAAAATTTCTTTTGATACATATGAAGTAAATAACTCTAAAAATTAACATCTTATAGGTTCATTAGATAAAAACAGGTTCATGAGTTTAACAGGCAAGAAAAAAAGTCGTTGGGAACAAGACGAACCAATTTTATATTATTAAAATTTATACATTATAATAAATATCATGACCACCATATTTTTTTAAGCTATTGGCCAAAACTGTAGTGTAATATTTTCACAATTTTATTTAAGATCATGTAATATTAAAAGTGTAAACAAATTACTTCATCTTATGATCTGTTCCAAATGTCCGTAATGTGGGAATATGGGGTGCATTGTGATTTCCGTCTAAATGCGACGTTAGTCCGAAACAAAACCAAATGTGTCATTGTTCATACAAATATTACTATATTGTTATAATTACTGCATACGAGGTTTGTGGCAGGAGGTGAGGGTAAGTATAGAGGTCATCCAGATGTGTAAACCCTGTTTTTATATGATATAAGATATGACACATAACTCTCTGTGCTTAGTTGTGATCAGTAAGCTGACATAACAAAATAATATAGCTATTTTGAGTAGACATGTCATGTCTATAAAATATTTATATGGCTTTTTGTTTTGTGATTGAAAACATATTTCTTCGCTTTTGTATATATCAGATTATATTTATAAAAATAGAGTTGGATATTTTCTACAAATTTGTATCATTACTGCAACGCAAATTTTAAATTTATAAAAAAAAATATTTCCCAGTTCTTAAGCAATTCAAAAAATGTTGATTAGCCCTTATGGCACCGTCAAAATCCATCCATCAAATCAACCATACCACAATTTTTAGAAGCCTGAACAGATTTGCAATAATGATAGAGCTATTGGATCTTTTAAAAATTTGCAAAATTTTATGATAATAGCCTTACCGGCTTGAGTCTGTTCCAGCTGGACGAAAATGAAAATCACAGTAAGGTGAGCTGAGAAATGTTAAATCTATATGCGCTGCCTTTCGTGAATGTGGGTTGTTAAGGGTGTGCAACAGTACTCCACACAATGCCTCTGCCATACGAGGAGTAGCACATTCTGCAAGCTGTCTGGTAACTGCTGTCACTCCACCACAAGATATGAATAAATCAGGGTTGAGTACACCTGCAAGAAATTTAGTGAATGTTAATTAATTACATATACAGCCTGTTTAAAAACTTTGTCCTGACCTATGCATCTAAGAAAAATTTCAGAAAAAAATACCAAGAAATAACAAAAACACCTTTTTTATTATATAAAAATATTAGTTGTGGTATTAATATTACAAAAAAATCTAGCAAAGTTTAAAAATTTACTGGTTTATTCTACACTTTCACCTATCAACCTTTTATGACAAAAAAAATATATATTATTGATATATGATTATAATACATACAAAATAAATATACAAGGGTGAATTGAAAAGTACTTGGCCTAACACAGATCCATTCTAAAAATCAAATCTACCCACATTATTTAGTTATTATTATTAGTAGTGATTTTATAAAATTTTAACATAGTAATCAGACATACTTTCTGGAAATGTCGCAAACCGAGAGCCTACTGTCTTTAAGTACATCCATACGAAAAGCTATTACCGATTATTTAAAGCCGATGCAGATAATTATTTGAATGGGTTTCTTACAATGGACAAAACATGGGTTCATTTCTTTACTCCAGAAACAAAACAACAATCGAAACAGTGAAAAGACCTGGTTCACCAGGCTTTAAAAAGAAAAATGTGATTTTGTTGGTAAATAAGGCTTCAGTTTTCTGGGACTCAAAGGGTGTAATTATGATTTATTATCGTCAAACAGGTCACACTATAAACTCTTATTACTAATGTCTTACTACGTTGCTTGCGAGAGGAAAAAAAATATTTAACATCCACACCAGAAAAAAATACTTACATATCTCAGCAAGTGTAGCTATAGCAGGTCTAGACAGCCGGTCTCCTGTTCCATCACCTGCACTGCCTGCCCTTGCAACAGAGGCGAGACATCGAAGGAGACCTTCATCCACATATGCTGTATTATGACGGCCTGTGCCTTGTTCTACTGCCCCAACTACTGCAATAACACGACGAACAACACGCAAGGCCTGTGCTCGTTCTTCCTCATTGCGAAGCATTAAGTCCATTGACCTTAAAATATCAAAAACAAAAGATGTGATTAAACATTTCAACTAAATTAAACTACTTGTCAATACACGGATGCTGAAGACAGTTATTTTATACAATAAGTTTATTACCTTACAACAAGATATGGTAGTTTTAAATAGTTAAATGTTGCAACATCACTTTCAGTCTTAATTAAATATCGTAGAACTCTTAAAGCTCCTGCTCTTATAACCATTGAGTCATCCACCAGACTAACACGGATGCTGAAAATAAGACATATTTATAGACACAACACACTTTTGATGTGCAACTATTGCCAATACTCATTTGAGCAACAAATCATCAACGTCAAAAATTATTTTAGCCATACAAAAATGCATTATAATATTCCTGTGAGTCATTAACCACCACTTTGTAAAACGCCAATCAAAGCAGCAATCACATAACAATATTTCAAAATCAATCAGCTGTGTTATTACACAGGCACAGGCATATTTGCCTTGGGTAATATTGTTACAAGACAATTAGCAGAACAATGATTAATAAATACCGTGATTCTTAATAAAAATATACCCATATATAAAATAATTCAAATCCGTTTTTATTTCCCATGTTAAAAGTGTTAAATATTTTTATAAATTGTATTGACAGCTTGAATTGTATTGAATTTCTCAAAGGATTTTTCTTTGATCAACATCAAAGAAAAATCCTTTGAGAAATTCGATTCTCTATTAATTTTCCAATAATTAGAGAATCAAAACTGGCATTTTATTCTGGTGTTATAAAAACTGAATCAATTTTTGCCATTATGAAGAGATAAATTGTTAATTATAACTGATTAGCATTTTGGAAACTGGCAGTAAGTTGCTATGTACTAGTAAGTATATTTATATTAATTAAGTTACAAAAAGTGGTATTGATAATATCTAAAACAGAATTTTATTTACCTATTGCAATATAGTCTCAACTGTAAAAACATTTTACATTTATGTTAATAATAATAAAACCCATTAGTCTTTTTCATATTGTCCTTAGCTATTGTCTGTGACTTTGTCTGTGTACATTTCTTTTCATTTCTAAATTATCGCAAAAACCACTAGAGAAACAAAAGCAACTGATTTTTAGATTTATCTACGTACATGAATGTATTTGACAGTTTAGATACGACAATCCCAATCATCAACTCCCTCTTAAAGTATGTAAAACAATTTGCACTTTATAATCTAATAATATGATTAACAACATGAATAATTTATAATATCCTACTAGAGTTCAGGAAAGAACTTCCTCAAATTTTCGTGGTTGTTTTATTAAACTTTTCTAATTATTTTAATTATTGCATTTTTATTTCAATATAGCAGTATGAAAAGTTTATTTAGCAAGTATTATTGTACTACAACTTATTATGTAAGTAAAATTAATTCAAAAACTCATGCACTTACCAAGTCATTAACTCATCAGTTGTAAATCCCAGGTTGCTTTTTTCTTCTTTACTAACTAAATTAACTAAAGCGTTGAGATAAGACATCCTGTAACTATCAGAGTTATTTTTTTGTACACTTCTAAATCCTGTTCTAAAATCAGATGGTACATTCTTGTTTGTAGGTGAAGTTTCATAATAGAGTGGCTTCTTAAGATACAGACCTTGAATTATTTCAACAATATTCTGCTCGGGCGTTTTATTTTTAGTGTCTAACCTATATACATCGTCACCATGTTTACCTGCATCATATTGTCAAATGAAAAAAATGTCACAAAGTCTATACATAACACAATAACATATTTTAAATAAATATTAAATTAGACAATTAAGAGATACATAACTGTAACTTATCCTAAAACTTACAGATACAACAATAAAGAAATAATATTTACCTTTTCTACGACTCAATCTATTTTCGAAAGTGGCCATTATTACATTTTATTTATTGCTACTTCATATAAATTAGAATATGTTAAATAATAGGAAACATTTATATTAATATTTTAAATATGTTACAATATTAAAAAGAGTTATTAATACGAAAATGCTTTTTATTTTAGTTTCTGTTTATGGTGGGGGACGCATTGCTAATTTGACAATTAATTTGACATACTACTTTTTTTACTTATCCCTTGCTAGGACAGGGCATCTATGCCCTGCTGCCACATCTTCCATAATCTCCGAGTAGGTAGGAAAACGTGAGATGTTATAGTAGGCGTATCCATATTTCGGCTACATGCAGCTGCCTGGCCATACGACGTGTTTTATAAAATTGTTTCAAGGATAATTAAAGTGAAGGAAGCCGTCTGGCTTCCTTCACATTAATTACCCTTTGTTTTGGTTTGTCAGGATCGTGAGGTCTGACACTCGATATTCTCTGCCTATTCCATAAGGGACTTGGCGTGAAGATATGTATGTATGTATTTTGACGATCTCATAATTGATCTCGGCCTATCTTTCTACAACTAAACCATCAAAATCAGTTGGTTAATCGCGTACCAAATATAAAAAATAAAATAAAACATATATTCGAATTGAGAACTTCCTCCCTTTTTGGACAAGTTATACAAATTGAATTTAACCCCAAAGTAAGTAAATTATATGCATGTGTTATGGGTGTCAGTCAACGATACTAATACATAGCAATACTTAAATATATACCAGAATAAATTTAATAAACATCTAGACACTAGGTATCTCATATTACGTTAAATAGAACACAAAGCAATAGACCTTCAAACCAAAACATTTATCGCCATTCTTAATGATAGAAATATGGAATTTTGTTGTTAAAAAGTTTGTTTAAAAAGAGAATTTCGATGCACTTTAATTAGACACATTTAAATAAGGTCCTCTCTATTATCTAAAACTAGTCCTTTGGGAACGGATAATTAACAATAACTTTTTTAAGTGTACTAATAGTTTATGAAATTATTATGTACCTAAGCTTGGAATCCAAAACATTATTTAATAAATTTAGCTCACTTTCCAAAATACACTTTTTACGTTCTCGTCACTGGAAAGAATCAATTACATTCTTTTCTATTCAAAACATATCTGCAAAAAAAATATGGGTAATCCCCATAAACGTTTCTGAATTGAACGTAATTAAAAAAATGCAAATTTCTTCTTTATTTATAAATGAAAACAAATCATCAATGTATCTGCATGGAAATAAAGAAATTCTATAATGGAATCCCGTTTCAAAATTCGGAACGACACACGTCAGTTTTTATTAGGAATCCTACCAATTTTACCGAGGAAGCTTAAAGAATACTTTTATTTTGTTCATATTATGTATGCTCATTTTAGGGGGTGAAATATCAAAATATAAATTGAGCTTTAACTCTTAATCGCTAGTCCGAATTATTATTTTTTTGTTTTATAGTATGTTTGATTTTTTTTTTTACCAAATCAATGTATGGATAATAAACTATTCGTTATTACCTTAATTGTTAATATTTAATAAAGTTGTGGCCTTAAGCCAGTAACATTTGTTACGGTTGACGACATAATCTACGTAGGGTGAAACATAGGCAAAAACTAGTTAATTTTGAGAGACTGCTGGCATTCCGTACGGAATTTCCGAATATGTGGTGCGACTATATATGAAATATTCATACACAACGGAAAAGTTGTGTTTGGGATAGCTTTCTTCGTTACGCGATTCCAAAAGTAATTAGCAAGCTATAAAAATAGTTTGGATCGATCGTGTATGGCGGGCTATTGTGTGGATGTGGTACGTTCAAAATTTCGAAACAAAATTTTACATTCCTTATTTATTTTTAATTCGAAATCAAAAACTCGGTTGGACGATGCTATTAGAGATTAGTTGAATTAGGTAAATTAGGCGTTTGTTCCATCTGTTTTAAAACCTCATCAATGCCCAATTAAAATATCTAATACATTGGTTCAACTTAATCCACAATACAATAACTCTTTAATGTGCACCAAAAAAAAAAGTATATTTACGCCCATATCCCCGAAGAGGTAGGCAGAGGTACAACCGAGGCACTCACGACTAGCCGAAGACACTAAGTCCCACAATGTGATAGGTGGCAAGCCTATCGCCAACCGGGCACATTTCCAATCCCGACTAACATTTTGTAATTAGAAAATTGGATAAATCCAATTTTTCTTTTTGTTGGCCGACCCGGGATTCGAATTCGAATGTGCAACAAATACAGAAAAATTATACATACATACATATCTTCACGCCAAGTCCCTTACGGGGTAGGCAGAGAGTATCGAGTGCCAGACCTCACGATCCTGACAAACCTGTCTTGCTTCCTTCACATTCTTTACCCTTTTCATACAAATCGTGAAATGTCAGCCTTGGCCTCCCCGGGTACCTACATCCATCCACATTCGCATTGTATATCTGCTTTGTCAATCTTTCATCTGTCATTCTTTCCACATGACTGAACCAGCGGAGCATGCCCTTTCGCATTTTAACACCAACACTTTCTTTAAATCCCACTCTTTCTCGGATCTCATCGTTACGAATGCGGTCAGCGAGCGTTACACCACAGATTTTCCGTAGTGCTCTCATTTCGACCGCATTTATCCTACTTTCATGATCTTTCTGACATACCCAACTCTCGCTTCCATACAATAATGTTGGGACAAGCACAGAATTATGCAAAGCGAGTCTAGCTTTTTGACTCAAAACCTCGCTTTGGAATAGCTTACCCAACGCTCCATTCGCACTATTCCCTGCACTCGCTCTCCTCTCTACATCCGCGGTGTACCTTCCATCTCTGCTAAAAGCACAACCAAGATATGAAATTTCATTCACTTGTTCCAGCACTACATCATCAACCAAAACTCTTACATCCGTTCTGGCTACATCTCTTTCAAATACCATTATTTTGGTTTTCATCGCATTCAAATGTAAGCCCCTTTCTTTACAATCTTCTTCCATAACTGTGACCAGTGTTAGCAGCTCAGATGGTGTAGAGCCCAAAAGTACAGCATCATCTGCATAAAGCAGGCAGTTCACAACTTGGTCACCCATGCGCATTCCCAAATTCAATGATCTTAACCTTTGCAGACATTTGTCCAAATACAAGATAAACAAGCGTGCTGACAACACACAACCCTGCTTGACGCCAATATTAACATCAAACCAAGGCGATATGTTGCCATCAACCCGCACGCAAGCTTTACAGTCTAAATACATTGACTGCACCGCACGCAGCAGGGACCCATCTATCCCATAATCTGGCAAAATGTCCCAAAGTTCCTTACGTACAATCCTATCAAACGCTTTTTCGAGATCCACAAAACCGCAGAAAACCCTCTGACCCACAGCCAGCAAGCCCTCCAAATGGAACACGTACTCGCCAGTGCCTTCACTTCTTAAACAGACCCCTAAACCGGCTAATAACCAAGTAGTGGTCCGTATTAAGAGTTGGGCCTCTGAAGGGTTTCGTGTCCATCAAACACTTCCGGAGGCGACTCTCAACCAAAATCAAATCTATCATACTCATTTGATCATTCCTTTTCCATGTATACGTATGTATGTCCTTATGCTGAGACATTGTGTTAGACACAAGAAGATTTCTTTCCACACATAAATCTACAATATGCTTACCAGCATCATTCACTCTCTCATCACCATAGAGTCCAAGAACGGCCTCGTAACCGTCCCGTCGTGTACCCACCCAACCATTCAAGTCACCACACATAATCACTTTTTCATTTCCTTCAACCATATCCAGAACATCCCTTACAGAATCCCAAAACTTTTCTAGGTCATGAGTCGACGACGAGTTGACCGGAGCATAGGCTGCTACCACAAAAACTCGCGTGACTCCTAGCTTAATACGGACCCAGAGCAGTCTCGGACCAACCAGACCATACTCTTTCAGGCCTGAGGCTAAGCGAGACGATAAAATGATACCTACTCCAGCGCTGGCGTGATCGCTCTGTGATACACCAGACCAGAGAGCAAATCTGCCACCGGGGAGATCAAAAGTATCACTACCCTTTTAGTCTCCGTTACACACAGTAAATCCAGGCATCTCTCATCCATTAAATCATCAATCAGCTCATTCATCTTCGCTTCCATTCCCCCTCTCACATTCCACGTGCCTATTTGGCACTCTCCATTCCTCGATTCGCCTGCACGGCCCAGTATCAGCCAGTATTCGGATGATAAATTTAAGATACTTAAATTAAAAAAGATCAATAACCCCCGACATAACTCCAATGTACCTAGATCCATCTCGAACATGTCAACTTTCAAATTTAAAAATCCGCTTGAAAATTGGTCCATCTATCCAAAAGTTATGGTGCCACAGATATACAGAAGCACACACATGAACACACAAAATAGTCAAACTTCTGATACCTCTCTTTTTAGTCGGGGTTAAAACAACATTTACCAAATTATCATAGTACGAATGTATTAAATGAAAACTAGAATCCACGGAAAAAAAACTAATGACAAAATGTCGATTGGACATGTATAAAAAAATGTCCTATTTATGTGTATTAAAATATTTAATAAATTACCAAATTCAATTAGAGAATTAGAACTAAAGAAATTCAAGACTCATCTGAATCAGTGGCTTATAAATAAATGTTTTTACTCTGTGGATGAGTTCTTCAGTTATAATGATGAATGAAACAATGTGAAAATACTTTAATAAATTCGAAATAGGTAACTTAATTTGTTGATTATTGTATCGATTTCGAATGATATATATTTTTTTTGTTTGAACAAATTATTTTGTGCTGTTATAATGGTAGTGAAAGTTAATTAATTAAAATGTAAACTGAATTAAACAAATGAATATGGAGTAGGTACAAATATACATAATAGAATAAGAAATAAATATACAAAAATATAAATGTTGCACGCCATAATGTGGTACAATATGTTGGGACTATGTACATATATACAACAATAACTCCTGTAACACTATTCTGGCAATAAATGATTATGATTATGATTATGATTAAAACACACATATTATAAATACTTAGGAACGCGCTACTCATTCCTTGTATGTGACTTGTGGCGCTCTTTGGGAGAGGCCTATGACCGACAGTGGACGTTCTCCGGCTGATGATGATGATGATGGATTGGACATTATCGTCTGTGGGAAAGTGATTAGGTAGATTTCATGAAACGATAGTAGGATATTTTTAGATTAGGTGCCACGTAAGTACCTAATCCTTGTACATATTCCATTATAATTATTAGATAGATATTTAAAAATTTAAAGTTATGAGTTTTTAGTGAACTAGGATACGGAGCTCTGCTTTGTCTTTGTTTTTGTCAAGCTCTATCACGTCATAAAAAAAACACTCTGAAATAAAGATAGATAAGACATTGTTAGAAAAGGGTATTTTAAAACAAGTAATTTATGGTGTTCGTATTTTCGGTAAAATAAATAATTTTAATGTACCTAAATTATTTGCAACAGAGATAGCGCGATGAATCAGTGCCAGACATAAGTATTAAGTAAAATGTCAAGTACAAAGCGCAGCTAAGGATTCTAGAACCTATGATAAGGATTTGTCCTAATAAAACCATTTTGTAACTCTGTTAGTCCGCATATACGTAACTAAACAAAATGGAAGTAACGTCTCAACATAGGTAAATGTTTTCTTCACTGCTATAACTCATTAAAATAAAATTATTTTATTACATATGTAGTAATTTTACTTATCCATTAAGAATAAAAATAAATAAATAACACAATCTTAAATCAATCATGGTTACAACAAAAATCATCATGTTGTTCATCCTAATCATGAAGTTGTAAAAACCTCGTGGTTAGCAACATATTTGAACATATTTGCCATTTTAAAAATAAAACCTAACCATATCCTAACAAAATCTTGACTCTTCAAAATGGTAAATTCGACAGATAATGTTGTCGGAAATTAAAAAAAAAACTTTTTAAGGAACTTCTTGTTAACAGTTTTCGAAAAATTAAGGTTACAAAACAGACATGTCCGCCTAATCCAAAAATTAAGGACAAGAACAAAATTGAAAAATATACTAAAAATTGTTCCATTATTCCGTATTTTTTCATTGTTTTCGATTACTATTGAATATGTCAACATGTTAGTTCATTTGCCTATCCTTTAGATAAAATATGTATATAAATAAAATGAGCTCGAAACCTCATCTGACACCATAGGACATATAAAATTTTACGTTTAAAAAGAGTCAAAAATTTATATTATTATTATATAATTACAAATTAAATCTATATTTAACTGACTGTTATTTGTAATTTTTATTGACTGTTAGTTTTACAGATTAAATATTAGTTAGTTTCCAAATAAGCTGGAAGATATATAATGCAGAAATGCGTTATTTTTTTCAAAAATGACATTAATTTATTGGGACAGGTCAATTTTCTAGGTGGTCATTATTTTACGAAAACGCTCACTTACATTTTACCCACACATTTTGCAATTCCCAAACACGTGAAAAAAAAATGGTTGCCTGTAAAGTCGTTTTTACGGGCAAAGATTTTACGTGACAACGTCTTTTTCTCGGTAGAATATATATTGATATGATTATTATTAAAGAGTAGGAGAGAAACGCAAGGCATTCGCCGCTCCGGCGGGCCTCTTCTCGTTCGGTGACTCATCGTAACGTTACCGGGCGGTACACTTTTTCATGAGTGACTCCAAAGAGTATATAAGTACTACGTAATAAGTGACTCCGAGCCGCAACCTAATTTAAGACGTTGACACGTCAAAAATGTTAGGGATAGGCTCAGATAAAGTGAGGGGATAGGTACTCTATGCTCTATACTTACTTTTCTATGTGCTCTATGCTTTCTCTATACAATCTGTAGTATTTCTGTATTCCATTTCCTTAGAGATTGTCTGTGATTCCATGTCAATGTCATTTGTCAAATTAAATATCGACGCTGTGCTATGAAATTGAATGATAGAGTTGTAATCTTTTTAATTTTCTATAGATTCTGTAGTGGTTGTTCATCGTAATTCGTATTTCGTAGTCAATCGACATCGATTCCAGCATTGTTGCGAATTTTGTCATCACTTAGTGCTTTACAAACACAATCTAAACATGCTAGACCCTAATTCAGGAATTGATTTATCATCTTGTCGAATATGTCTAGGAAAGAAGAAACCATTGTGTCCTTTATTCAAGTACAAATTCTCTGGAAATTATGCCGAAATGCTTACAGCCATTGCCGATGTTAAAGTGAGTATTTTTAGTAAATAAATGTAAATAGCGCTGTACTATTGACTACTGAGGTAAACAAATGTTGACACGAGATATTTTACAATCCTATTGAAAATTACTATGGCTAGTTCATTAAAATGTATTAAAAACAATTGGTTGCTTATAAAGATAAGCAACCTTTTTTATTATTCATTTAGCCGAATATAAACATTATGCCAGAGATAGTGTTTCCAGAGCACCTACCCCAATTTAAACACCTTAGTGATTTTCTTTCTTTTTCTCAAATTTGTCTGTAAAAACTTACATTCGTTTACCTATTGCAGACCATGCTTAGGCATAATTTACACTAGATGTGCAATAATTATTATAAACATGTAAATTCTATGCCTTGTAGGTGTCTTCTAATGATGGACTTCCTGAAAAGATATGCCACAAGTGTTGCACATCTTTGGAAAAGGCTTATCTTTTGAAAACAATTGCTGAGAGGTAAATAAGTTTTTGTTCCTAATCTTTATAGGTAGTCTTTTTGTGAGTATTTTTATCTCTAATTCCTGTTGACATGTTATGCCATTGTAGAAATAATTATTAATTTTAGTGTTAATAGTATCTTTGAAATACTCATATTTGTTTAAGTTTGTATTCAATCATTGTCATTAACTTAGGAAGTTAATCTGCTAAATATTTTCTTGCAGTTGATCATTTTTACTTTTTTTATACAAAAGGAGGCAAACAAGCAAGTGGGTCACCTGATACAAAGTGATCACCACCACCCACAGACATCAGCAACACCAGGAGTATTACAGATGTGTTGCCGACCTTTTAAAGTACACTCTTTTCTTGAAGGTCCCTAAGCCATAATTATTTGGGAATACAGCCTTCAGTAACTGATTCTACAATTTCACTGATTTACTGTTATATTGTTAATAAAGATTTTTTTTATTTTTCTTTAGGACCGATAAAAAGTTACGGAAGCTAATAGCCAAATCAAGTGCTAATATACCCACAAAAAAAATCATCTTTGATTCCTTTACTGATATCAAAAGTGAAATCACACCACTGGCAATAAAACCTGAACCAAAATGGGAAATGGAAATTGATCTTGACAGTGAAGCAGTGAATAAAATAGAAACAATAGATGGTAAGGACATAGTTATTGCCAATACTGTTATACGAAAATTAGATGGACTTGAAAATAAACCAAGGATAGAAAACCCTTCAAACTTTGAAGCTGATGTGAGTATTTTTTGCTTTTTATTGTGTAAATAAATATATCAAAACCACTTATACGGATGGATCTAACTTTAAAATAAGAAAAATATGTGTTTGTGAGTGTAAGTAAACAGTACTATTAAAAATATTTATAAATTAGTGCCCAATCAAACTGGTGTTTCAGCCAAAGCTAGTTTTGAACTTTCATCCTTGCTCATTACAGAAAAGTAGTGTTATTTTACCCATTGCTTTTCATAGTCATACCTATAGCCAGTGAAATAAGTTTTTTTAATATATATTTATTTAGAAATCTTATCTTGCAGTCCTTTATTGTGTAATATAATGCAAAGTTTGAAAAACTAGAAAAATAAGGAAGTATATAAAAAAGTACATAATCTAAAACAAAAAATATTAGAAGTTAATTTAGTTTAAAAAAAGAAAACTTTTTAAATCAATTTTTGCTCTTGAAATCTAGAATATTCTGCCTCTTCCATCATAAATTTGTTTCTATTTTTCCCAAATAAGGATATTGTTGTCTTATATAAGATAAATAAATGTAATAATAAAATATAATTAAAGTGGTCATGTGTAAGCCGAATTCGCCCAAGAAGGCTCTGTAGCAGCAAGTAACATATTTATAAAAATCCTTGAAAATTGAATTGAAGTGCAATTTGCAAGGATTTCATATACAGTGGTTGCTGTTTACCTCATTAAGTTTGTGAATTGTGAAAACACCCTTAACAATGTGTAAGTAAACAAGGAAGATCAGGGAAACTTTTGTGATTAAAACAGACTTAAAATACCAAAGATATTATATTAAAAAGTGTATGCAAAATGGTTGCTCGATTTTAAACAGTAGCTATTAAATAAAATACTACTTATTAGATGATCTCGGTCTAACAAACAAAATTGCTTAGTTTTATTATTCTCCTATTTTAGAGGTTACAGGAGGGACACACTTGAATATCATTTTTGAAGATTTATTCATTGATACACAACACATATGGATTTTTTGAGTTCGGGTTCTAAGTATGGGGGACCCATAAAATTTATAGTTATTTTTCTATTTGGGTCAAAATATTAATGCGGTTAACAGAAAACATCTACTTAACAAGTTTTACGATCATAGCTTTTATAGTTTTGAAAAAAATGGTTGTGAAATACCGATGGACAGACAAACAGATAGGATTCTATCCTTCTGTTTTGGCCTTTATCTACACAACCCAAATAAGCATGATAGTCCTTTTTAAAAATTCCCTTCAAATTTAACGAAAATACGTTTTGTGTTGCCATAACTTATACATTACGTAATCCCTCATAAGAAAGGTGTTGCTATTTTATGGTTACACCACATTTATCAATAACATTTTCAATATGAGGTTAGTACTTGGTTACTCAGGGAGTAACAAGTACAGTTGTCAGCTTGGAAAATACTTGGAGTAAGCAGATTTTTTAATAAGATGATCAATGTTTAGTAGTATTGGGCTTAAAACACCAACACAATCATTGAAACATATTTTAAAACACTCTACCTATAGGTGCAGGCAAAATGTTTGCCTAATTTTGTAATGTGATTACTTTTGTCCTTTTTTTAATGACTAATTTGTTGCTAATCTCACGATTTTATGCAACTTCACCGAGCTTTGACCTACTTTAGTCCAAAATAGTGTACTGATATTGAGTCTTACCATTTGTTTCCAGACTGAATACTTGGATGATGATTTATTTCATGATGATGATGATGACAAAGATGATGATTATGAACCTCCAAAAGAACTTGTTAAAACTAAGTTTAAAAAGCCTAAGTTGAGTGAAATTAAAGTATTCAAAGGAGGAAAGAAGACAGTTATAAGAAAAGTTAAGGTTATCAAACAAATAAAAAACGAACCGTATGATTATACATCAAGTAGGATTGTTACTGAAGATGGAAAAGCAACTAGAATTACTTGCTGTAAGTAATTAAATGCATAACTCTGAAAAAATACAAATAATCATTTTAACGTAAAGTAAGCTGATTTTATTCTTATGTTATGGGTGCTAGTTATAATTACTAATGCTTTAATTATTTAATACACAAATTTCATTTTAATCCTTCACATGGACTGCTGGTCAAAATAATTAATCTAGATCTTGATCACAGCCTTAAAATGCAAAACTAAGATTGATAACAATTTTCCTTTTCTACTATCTACATAAAGAAAATGTTGTTGGACAAATTTTAGATTCAATTTGTGTAATTTGTCCAGGGATACTTAAACTAGAACCTAAAGAGTTTAAATCTAGATGTTCATCACACTAATGCCTGCCGGGAATTGCACCTGAGCCTTGTGGACATGAGGCAATCAGTAATAACATAATTTAATTATTGACAGTTAACACCCAATGATCTGTCTTGTCCTAATTGAAGAAGTTTGAACATATTTTCTAAAAAAATATGATTTTTAATGGAATGTCCTAACATGTTTTAGATCCTATCTTGAAGAACGGTACAAGAGGAGCACCAATTTTATTAAAGAGGCCAAAAGATGCAACAGTACTTAAGGTAAATCCAAAGTCTAGAGGACCTAGAAATTCTCCTGATGCAAGAAGACAAGTCAGAACAGTAAAGAAACCAGCTGAAAGAGAGAAGCTTGTGTGCCCCGTCTGCGGTATTCTAACATATACTTTAGGAAATCACATAGCAACCCATGAAGGTAAATAAAATATTATCATTTGAATATAGAAAGTACATATTAGATGTTTACCGCAGTTTTACATGCAATTGAAAACCTAGAGAACTTAAGGACGGGCAATATCTTATCTCGCTCAGTTGTTTAATGTAACAAAATAGCAAACATGAATGTGGATCTTAGAGTTTCACATATCAGAAAAAGTAGTATATTTGCCCTGTTAATAAAAAAAGGACTAAAGTACTCCGAGGCTTAATTGGACATAATATCCTTTATCTATACTTCTATACTAATATTATATAGGGGAAAGGTTTGATTTCTTGTTTATTTGTTTGAAATGAATAGATTCCGAAACTACTAGACCGATTTCAAAAATTCTTTCACCTTTATAATGCTTCATTATCCTTATGTGACATAGGCTTTGTTTTATCAAAATTGGTGCAGTAGAAGCCAAGTTACGTAGACGAAGCTGCGTAAAACTGCTAGTAATATTATAAACAGGAAAGATTTGATTTTTTGTTTATTTGTTTGAAATGAATACGGTCTGAAGCTAATGAACCGATTTTAAAAATTTGTTCACCTTTAGAATGCTACATTGTCCCTGAGTGCCATAGGCTTTTGTTTCATCAAAATTGGTGCAGTAGAAGCCAAGTTACGCAGGCAAAGCTGCGTGAATCTGCTAGTACACTGATAAGAAGGCTGGATTGTCAATCTTTGAGTACATAACTCTATTTTTGTTAATAATAAGAATATTTTTTTTTATTAAAATTAGTTGTTTTTACATTTACGATAAACTGTTTTCAGAGAAAAAGAAATATACATGTACAGAATGCCCACGATCTTTTGTCCAAAAAGGCAACCTTTTAGTTCACCTTAAACAACATACGGGAGTAAAAGATCACATTTGCGAAGTATGCGGAGCTGGATTCTACACACATAAATCTTTAGTTAGGTTAGTGAAATCTACTTATTTAATGTTGGAAGATAGGCTATTGGAGTTTTAGTTGCTAAATACACACTTTTTTTAGAAATATAACAAAAAGGTTTCTAGTGCATTCCAAATTGTTAACGCCAGTCATTGAAAAAAAATACTTATTAAGCCACGGTATTTTCGATAGATGGCGTATCTGCGAAAAGGGATTCGCCCTGTACCTTATAAAAATGAGCTAATTTAAACTCAAACCAAGACAATTTTTTCAGTAGGTATAAACTAGGCAATGGCACCATGGTGTCAGGGTGATATTAAATTTTTGATTGCCTATTACTTACCTATTTTTGTTATATCCACTGTATCCGGAACATGTAGAGGATAGGGTATTTCGAGGGTAGGTTAGGGTAAGATTACTAATTTGCTTACCTTATATGAAATTAACGGTCAGTTTTCGAAACGCCAATCAATTTCAATCTGCGATTTATCTACTCCTAACATCTGTTTAGCAAACACATACATACATACATATATTCACAGGGTAGAAAGAGGGTATCGAGTGCCAGACCTCATGACGATCCTGTCTGACTTCCTTCACATTCATCACCCTTTTCATACAAACATGCTGGTATATCTGCTGTGTCAATCTTTCATCTGTCATTTTTTCCACATGACCAAACCAGCGGAGCATTCCTTTCGCATTTTAACATCAACACTTCCTTTCAATCCCACTATTTCTCGGATCTCACTGTTACGAATGCGGTCGGCGAGCGTTACACCACAGATTTTCCGTAGCGCTCTCATTTCTACAGCATTTATCCTACTTTCATGCTTTTTTGACTTAGACGGCTTAGACTTTAAAACTGAACTCATGTTAAAAAGCCGTTGTGAAGAGCTAAATCGTAGTTTAAAAAGGATGGGCATTGCGGAAACTGACCGTTGACCGGACAAACCGTTTCCATTGATGATTTATAGACTCCGACTTATAGAGGTGTGTATTTCTTAATTTTAAAAAATAATTGTTTGTTTTTTTATATTCCAGGCATAATCTTATCCATAAAGGCGAAAGACCATTTTCGTGCAATTTGTGCAACAAGAAATTTATTGCGGTAAGTTTTTTTTTCGTATTACGTATCCTGTAGGCTGTAGCTATATTGTGATTTCATTTTTTTAAAGTACTTATTTTAAATAACACTTTTATAAGCTTTTAAATATTGAAATCTTAAAAAAAGTGTAGTTAGGTACTAACTACTAAATGTTAAGTTACTGACTACTAAATGAAGTTGAATTAAAGTTAAAAAATAAAGGAAAAAAATTGTAATAAATACTATAGATTTAAAAGTGTCTTTACGCCCTTGTCTCCGGAGAGCTAGGCAAATTGGGATTGGGCAAGCTTGCGGGTCTCCTGATGATTAAAAACAATCGTCGCCTGTAAACATGCATTCTGATTTATTATATACTTGTACGTAGCACGAGTGCAAGTCTGCCGAAAGCTCCAGCTCGTAACACGCCTATAGCGATCAATGATGACAGTTAAGACTGACTGCACTAATGGAATGATCTAGTAATATATGGGCGATGGGATTGTTACATCCCATAATATAAATAGATGATTGTAAAATACGTTTTCAGAGATGCGACCTAAATCGTCACTTGCGTATCCACGCGGGCTATAAGCCGTACAAATGTGCAACCTGCGCCATGTCGTTCAATGCCAAACATCAACTGCAAAATCATGAACGGATGCATACTGGAGAGCGCCCCTATATCTGTCAGGTTGGTTTATTTTTTGAAATTTTTGCATGGGCGTTAGAATCTGCCATTATTCAAGTTTAGGTTAGCATCTAGTAACCCAATTTGGCAAAATCGAGTTTAAACTTTTCAAAATTATTCGTATGTCGTATATGTAATATACAATCGTGTCAGGACCTTGGGTAAAGCGGTGACTTCCTTACTTAAGCTCATCGAGCGAGGAAGTGCATGAGACAAATTGTTCGGACAGATGAGTATGAAATTTGGCACACCTATAGCTTATGTATAGGAATAGTGCAGCACGCTAATAATTTTAATAATAATGTCTATAAAGTGCATTAAATCAATAAATAAAACATTACACGTACTACTATACACTTGACACACACAAACAAAAATATTGATAACGGTAAAAGATCACAGATGGCGTGCAAACTATATTCGTAATGGTTGGAAACAAAGTAGTTATTTAAGTAGTCATTATATTTTAATAATTGATATTGAATAGCTTGTAATTAAAATTTATGTATTTATGTTTGTTTGTTATTATATATTTATTCATTCATACACTATGGCAGTATGTTCCGCGCTGTATTCGCTTCCTCTTTAATCTCACTTTGGTCGCATAGGTCTATTTTTTTAAAGAACATTCTACTTTTACACTTTAACTAAATAAAATTGTACAAAATGCCACCGAAATTGAGCAATTTTACTCAACATTTATACAAAATAAATATGAAAAGCACCAATTCTCTCGATCGTGCCAAAATTATTTCTTTATTTGCTGATTTTTGCAAGTTCGTTATTTTTTTTTTATAACAATAGTATGGGCATTTGACAGCAGGCAACTGTCATTCTTCTGTCGAGGAAAATGAAGTTAATGGCAAATATGGGATTTCATTATTCAAAGTTTTTTATGACTTTATCCTGAAATACTATTTATGTATCTAATCAAAGGCTTTGATACAAGTTATGCTGACCATGTCACTAATATTGTTTCTTGTGTAGGGTTTTATTCTAATACAAAAACACATACAATGTGGATGGATGTATGTACCCAGGGAAACCTTGATTGACATTTTACTGTCTTAGGTGGCTTGGTTGTTATTTGAATGTTGTATCACGATTCTCCGAAACCGGCGATTTTGTAAAAAGAGTAATGTTAAGAAAGCTAGGCTGGTCTACAAGGAGTACATTTGGTACTCAATAATCTGCCTACCCCGGAAGGGACTTGGCGTGCAAATTTGTACATATGTATTTATGTTAATAGCGCTCTCGTTTCAGGTATGCAACGTAGCGTTTAGTTACAAGGTGAACCTGAACAACCACGTGTTCAAAGTGCACGGCATCAACCTGAAGTTCAAGTCGATCCACACGGTGACGGAGGAAGTGCTGCAGCGCGAGCTGAACATGGTGAACGAGGCCCGTGAGGCCATCGCACACATCATGCCGCACCTCGCCGGGGCCGGGGACGTGCCCACGCCCGCCGCACACGAGGTCGTCCACCACACCACGGACTACTCCGTCTAGCTTCTCTAGGCACATCATCACCAGCCCACCAGCCCCTCATCAGGGAATATTTCTTGAAAAACGCGCATGAACAATATGAAAGATATAACACCCTACGATAGACCTAATAATAATGCTACCGGCACACGGACTTTATCTACTATCGCCTCTGTGGTCTAGCGGTCCGGGTGTTGGACTTGAATGCATGAGATCCCGGGTTCGAATCCCGGGTTAGCCAACGAAAAGAAAATTGGATTTTTCCAACTTTCTAATAAAAAAAATGTTGGTCGGCTTTGGAAATGTGCCCGGTTGGCGATAGGCTTGCCACCTATGACATTGTGGGACTTAGTGTCTTCGGCTAGTCGTGGATGCCCTGGTTGTGCCTCTGCCTACTTCTTCGGGGATATGGGCGTGAAGATACCTCTATCTACTTCAAAAAGTTATTAGTGATCGTCCAGTTATTACGTTGGGCTTAAGGGACCACCAGGTCAGTCAGGGGTTCAGTGAAAATTGTGAAGTGTCATAAAGGGAGAGGAGAATTTAGTGAAATATCACGTGTATTTTTTTCTCTGAAGACGCCATCTCAACCGTGTAATTATTTTTTATAACTTAATAAGGAGGAAGGGGGGCGGAGACAAAAAAAAGCTAAAAAATTGGATTTTTTTATTCTGGAAGTGTCATGTCATTAAATGTAAAATAAATGATTTTTATGTTATTGATTCTTTACAAAAAAACCAGTAATATATGTTGGTCGAGGGAAGTATTATAAAAAATGTATAGCATGTGCATTTCAATCAGTGATTTCAAAAATTTCACATGTCACGTAGATCATTTATGTAACTCCTAGTTTTAGAAATCACCGATTCAATTTAAAACACGTTATGTTTTCAAATATTTTGCCAAATTGTGTGTACAATAGATTATAGATTTTAATTACGTTTGTATAAATGATGATAAATATTAAGTTCTAACAGTATTTTTCTTTAAATATTCCTAAAAAAACTACACAAATTACATCTAAACCTAAAACACAGATCACCTCTAATAAATGTTTATACGTTGTAGGAACGCGGCACTTCTTTCTTTCTTTCTTTAAGTTTTGGCCTTCAGGAGATTTGACGGCAACGAGGAAATACATGATACGCCAATTTCTTCATGATTATTTCATTTGTGCACTTTCACTGAACAAAATCTTACAAAATGCTACCAAAATTGACTAATGTCACTCAAGATCAACACGAAATTCAATAATTATGAAGAAACTTCGACCATCTTTCCTCTCGATGTCGCCAAAAACTCAACGCGACACTTGTCATTTTTCATTATCTATAAGATAGTGATGTGAATATTTAGTAACGGTTATTAAATAAATATCGATAGTTACGAAATAAGAATCCAAATAATCCTCTAAAATAATTGATACTTTTTACGTTTTCTTACTTGACACATTTTTAAGTAAGTTGCTTTATTAATCTGAGGAACCACATCCTGAGGATATGTAACGAAGGGAACTTTTTTTGTTTCTCTTTTCGGGTTATTCAACAGGATAAATTAAAGAACTTAGGAAAATATGTGGCGTCACGCTCGTCGATCGCATTCGCAATAGCGAGATCAGAGAGAAAGTGGGACCGATAGAAAGTAAAGGTATCCGAGAAGACCTATGCTGACATTTCATAATTAAGTCACTTAGGTGTTATTCGAGAATGGTGTCAAGAGTTTCGAAATTGGGTTATTTGCATAGGAAAAGAGTAATAAAAGTAGAGGAAGCTACGCGGGTCTTTAGGAATCGTAAGGCTCGTTACTGTTACAAGATATTTTAATAAATTGAAACTTTAACTTAATATAAGAACATAAACCACAACATTGTAATGAAAATGAAATTTATTTATTTGCGGAATATGTTTGTTAATAAGATGTTACAAAAATATATAAGTGTATCAACATATTCTACAATATTTTGGTGTGCAAATATTTTAATATTTATAATTTTTTTTTTAAATATATTATGTACTTTAACTTTCAACCAAATTATATTTATAACCAGTTTATTTATTGCAAAACTTTTAAAAACTATAATTAAATTTAACCCTATCTACCGTAAACCACCATAAAAATAATTTTACCCTATAGTCTATTGGAATCTATTGGAGGTGATCTGTATCTAAAAATTAGGATTTATTGTGGAATTAAAAAAAACAAAAATGAATAAAAATGTGTGTCTGTAGATTTGAACCGTCACAGAGTAGTCACATGCGTTTTAGAGAATATAACTACGAAATAAAAATTAACAAGTCAAAGAATAAAAAGTGCAATTGATAGCGCACAGGTGTGGACATAGCCTTGAGATGCGATATATTACACAGTATTTTTAACTTCTGCCATGTGTGAATTACACATACACTTTTATATTGTGCAACAATATAATAAACTAATTAATAATATATTTTTTAAAAACTGACGTTTTAAAAGTAAAAAAAAACGTCGCATGTTTTACCCTTTTTAACTGAGTCTATAAAAAGTAAGAGGTTCTTATTTTGACTATGCCTATTTGTATGTTTGTTACACAATTACTCCGTCAATAGCCAGACGGTTTTGATGTTTCTTTTTCATAAAGATAGACCATGATTCCGAGGTGGTCCCATATTATTTTTTATCATGACCCGACTAGTGGTTTATTAATTATAATGCACAAATTTTTCACTTATCTTGGCGACCTCATCATAATGATAAGTGAAAAAAATATGCATTATGCGTATCTCAAAAACTACTACTAGGATGTTGATGGACCATTTGCTATCTTTCGATAAAAGAATAATCCAATCTCGGAATGGCACCCAATAAATTACTTGGAGTCGGGTTATGCAGTTTTATTTCGCTTAAAACAACCTTTTATTTAACTTGCAATGTATGTATGTTTGTCAGGGTGAAATCTTACAAGTTAAATATGATGCACTTCCCAATTACTTATTGAGCTGAAATTTTGCATGCATGAGTAAATCGTACGACAAAATGATTATGACATAGCATATGCATGCATATGCTGAACCGGATAGAGGCATCTGAAATTCCGAGGATTTTGATTGTGTAGTTATTGTGAATGCTTCAGTGAGAAGCGCTATAATAGACCACTATAATGTTATAATATTTTCTTAATTAACAATTAATAAATTATCAAAATTGACAGCATTGTAGTCAGATTGAGACAATCTGCAGCGCATGAGACATTTATTAGAGTCAAAATATTAGTAAATTTTTTATTTGTTAAAAGTATTTTAGATAAATGAATGGAGTTTAGTTTTATACATTTTTGCGTAATTTCTGTGTAGAGTAATATAAAATATGCAGATTAATAAGAAAAGTTATGTCCTTCACTTTCTTTCCTACAACTGGTTGAGATTTCATTGTACTGAAATAGTAAAAGTAATAGCAGTTTTACTTTTACTATTTCTTTTTTATGATAATGTTGTACATACTTTAGTTTCAATAAATTGTTTAAAATAATTACTTCTTGTTATTTTGTCTTAAAACGCCTACGGAATATTGAAACTTAGGTACTTTTTCGCTCACACATAACATTATTTCCCTATGGTTACAAAGTAGATATCTGTCTTGAAAAGTATTCATTAATTATGCATGAAAACTAGTCACAATTCTCATACTCCAAGTGACTTTTTTTGTTGACGTATTAGAGATCTTTTCTGTCCACAAAAAATACTGTTATCGCCATGTCCACAAAAAATACTGTGATTTCATACTGCGTTCTTCGTGATTTTTGTTACGCCCGCGCCGGCCGGTCAAGTTACAAAGTGGTAGTGGCCGGAATCCGGAGGTGCCCAGCGCCTCGCGCAACAAGCAAAAAGGTTTATTTTTTGAAGAGAAACTTCCTTTTTGTCATTCTCCGCAAAAACTGATGCTATAAAGAAGTAACGTATGTACGTATAATACACTACCTTTCTTTATCTTATAAGATGGCGACTAATGTGGTGGCTCTTATTGCCATAAAATGGCCAGGTCCTAGGCCGGCAGATTTGCACCCATACCTTAGGGCCTGGCGACTGTCACTTACAATACGGAATCCGAAGATGGCGAACACAGGCGCCAGGAACAAAAAAGGCGGTGTTACTTTCCCTTGCGAGATGCTTGGATATAAATTATGCTTAATAATCTATATATATAAAAATCAATTGCTGTTCGTTAGTCTTGCTAAAAGTCGAGAGCGGCTTGACCGATTTGGCTCCTTTTGATTTTGAACTATTTGTAGAAGTCCAGGGAAGGTTCAAAAGGTAAGAAATAAGGAAAAACTGCGAGAAAACTAGGAAAACCAATATTTAAAATTTTCCTATACAAACGGAGCGGGTGGAACGAAGTTCGCCGGGACAGCTAGTACCAGATAAAATAAAACCACAGTTTTCTCGAGGACATTATATTATTATAATACATTATAGCAAATAGTAGGTAGTTATAATACATTTTAGTAGGTAATACATACATTTAGGTACTTTTTAATAGTGTATTACGTGTATTTACATTAAACGTCATGTTTGTGCTTCATTGCATGATTTAATAACCGATACATGATATAAGAGAGCAGAATCGTATACCTACGACGTAGGGTCGACGTACGAAGGAGACATAAATAACAATATTTAACTATTTAAACGTAGGCATATACAAAAAATATAATTCGTGCCGCCTCCAAATTACATTACTAATATATTAACGGCCTATTTCAATAATAAAACTAAGATAAGAGATACTACGGACACGGATACGGACGGAATAACCAGGCAGTATGCGTTAGTAGTCTGTACAGTCAATCATTGTTATTTTTAGTGATGTCACCTTAGGTTTTCGGGATCGATTTATCACTTCTTAGTAGAAGAATAAGTAGGTAGTACACGGCTCTCCTGATAGAGATAAATGTGGCCTATAGACACCATCGATGTTACTGGTGCGTCGTTAACTCGTGGCCGCGATTTTATGTTTGGGCAAGTCTACGGGCTACCCTGTCCTCCGGGCGGGAACATGACAGACATTATGGCGG
>NJDD01001051.1:118295-161663 GCA_002245505.1 Calephelis nemesis
CGCCAGTAATATTGTTGTTATAGGTAATAGGTCACTTACAAGCTGCCTGGTAGAGAGACATATATGGTCTATTATACTCAGCGGACTTACCAACAAGATTTATTTTTATTAATAAAAAATACCACATATGTAATGTGGTATTGATGTGGTATAGGTACATCTACATCTTCGGCTCCCCTAAATGAGATACAAGAGGATTCAGATGAAGATTGATTGCTGATTGTTTTTTAGTTTTTTTTATTTTAAAAATTGTATTATTTTGCCCCTTTAAGTTTGTATATGTTTTTTTAATTATATGAATATTGTATTTTAAAAGTAGTCCCTTATAGCAACTCGTGTACTACATCTAGCCCTTCTTAGCTCATACAATTGCCCGTTTCCAAAAACCAAGGTGGCGAGACTGGTTATTTTTAGTAATTAATAATTAATTAATCTTAGCAACAAAACTAGCCTCTCCCTTTTTGTAGATGGATGAAATTGACCATTAATCAATAAACAAGCTATTAATCAGATCTCGATAAAAAATGGTATCTCTCAATAGAGGCACCAGTTTTCAACTAAAAAATATCTAATTAATGTTATTAATCTAGAAAAAGCTCTGCATTCAAAATTAAAAATATGGACGAATTGAGTTCCTTTACCGTTTTTTGAAAATGGTTGAAAAATGCATCAAAAATTATTATATTAACTTCAATTAATGCTAAAAACAGTAGTTTTTATTAAAAAAAACAACATGCAACACTTCTTTTTGAGGCGTAGTAGTCAGCCTTTGTTTCTCCCCTCTTTATTTTTACTACTATTATTATGAGGCTTATTAGTTAATACATCTTCATTAAATTGCTTTGCAATTGATAATTCTTTCTTTTTTAGAAGGCCTTATACAGATACCTACTGCTTAAAGATTGATCTCTAATTGTGCAAAATATTATCTACTTAATAAAAAAAAAACTAACTGAGACATCATGGATGCACACATGGGAAGAAACACAAGCAGAATGTTTTCCTGACGCGCGGTTAGACACTCGTTGCGGGTAGACACAAATAAGGTAAATGTGCGTTACCAACCTCATGTTAAATGTTAATCCTAAAGCTTATGTATCTTAACTGATTACATCACCAAATAAACCGTAATAGGACAAGCTTTTACCTACTTTACAGCGGCGGGAATAGGCAAGGTGTACAAATAGTCGCCAAACCACAATTTAGGAAATTAAAATTATTTTGTCAGAAATATAAAACGTGAAAAGCATTTATCTTTGGTATTTTACAGACTCAAAAATGGGAGGATGTTATCAATTAACCGTTAAGTTTTCTGTATAGTTTAACTGTATAGTTTTCTCCTAACAAAGAGTTTAATCGGCCAATAAAGAATGGATTTTAATAGTTCTTCGCAAGGTAGGTTATATACTAAGTGAGTTTTGTTTGACCTGTGTGAAATGTTCGATTTTCTAATTTTCATTTTAATGCTTCCGACTTTTAAATTTGATGAATTACCTACCAGTGGTTTTTCAGTAGCTACCTATTTGACGAGGTATATAACCAAGTATATAACTAGAATTATTTCAGGAGTATTCTAGCTTTTACTGATAAAACAAAAATCAAAGAGATGGAACATTTAAGACACGTCAAACTAAGTAGTTCGGATACAATAACTTACGACGTTTATAATCAATGGTTTCAGAAAATAGTGTATAAAAAGGCCACGTACAAACTACCTACTCTTACAACAGCATTAACATATTTTGACTCTTTCTATTACTTTCAATGAAATGAGATAGCGATAACTTAAATTTAGTTTAGTAAGTGCGCTGCGGAATTACCACAAATGTATGTGAACATTATTATAACATAAAACTAAAGCATACAGTCCCAGCCTTATAACACAAAGTTAAATTTAGTCTTGATTTAGTTTCCGATTGAGTTCATTGTATTTTTACAGTTTTATGGGCACTAATGCCATTAGGGTTTAGTCTTTAGTCTTGTGAAAGTATATTCGGTCCATACATTTAATTGCCGTCGTGGTCTTTCACACAGAAGCATCCAATTGTTACAGCCCTCTTAACTGAGACCCAACGTTTCCTCAGGTCGTTTGGTAACTCTTCTAGTGATGCTTCGTCCTGATAAATTTTCTTCTTTAGTACTGTTACCTTAAACATTTAATATATTGATGTTAATGGGTACTAAGGGATAAAACAAAGATATTGCTGAAATAAAAAAAAATGTTTTAGCGTTTGGACGATATACTTGCATAACATTTAATTAAATCATGATGAAATTGTTAAACTGCTGTTTTATTAATACGGTAAGGTACTGAATGAAATAGATAATTTGTGGTAGGTATTTAAGAGCATACAGAATACCTGATACCCTTTCGCAACACAATATAGATGTTATGGCGAAACCTATCCAGTTGATAGTTCGTGATCACGGTTTAGTATTTAAGTCGATGCTCGCCTCTTACGAGAGGCAGGCAGACTACATTTTGGTATACGCAGCTCGGGGTCAATATAGGATGTTTTATGTTAGAGGTCAGCGAACAACCACTCGGTTCTCCTAATGGTAAGAGCCACCTGTGGCTTATACATACATATCTTCACGCCAAGTCCCTTACGGGGTAGGCAGAGAGTATCGAGTGCCAGACCTCACGATCCTGACAAACCTGTGTTGCTTCCTTCACATTTATTACCCTTTTCATACAAACACGCCGGTTTCGGAGACTCTTGACACCACCCTCGTCTTATAGATATGTTAGAGGTGCGTCGCTATTCGGAGGCCGGGATGAAAGGCCTATTCTGAAAGTCTACTGGCTATCCTACTTTCCAGATCGGAACATGACAAAGTCATGATGTCAATAGGAATAGGTAGGCCAGAGGCCGTGGATCCCTACCCGGGCAATCTGCTGCACAGCAAGTTACCACTGGTTATCTTGTTGGTCATAAGCTTTATTTTATCCTAAGATAGCCTTTTAGGAGCTGACTGGCAGAGAAACAGATGGTCTATTCTACTCAGCGGATCCGGATCAACATGTGGAAAAAATCGATATCTCTATCTCTAGTTGTAAATATAAAAGAATATGTCGTGTTAGTGATACTATTCATAACTCAAGAACGGCTGAACTGATTTGGCTGAAATGATAGGGAGGTAGCATAGAACCAGGAGACGGACCACGTTTCATTTCGTTCGATCGTCAGGAAACTAAGAAAACAGCATATTAATTTTCCCCATACAAACTAAACGGTTGGAACGATGATCCCTGGAGCAGCTGGTATCTTATATAAGAAGAATACAGGTAACGTATTTTGGTTATGTCTTTCGTGGTAGGTCACGTATGAAATAAAAATAGTTTTAAAAAACTACAAAACACGCTTTTAAAGCACGTCAAACTAAAAATTACAAAATAAAATTGATTAAGACTGGCGCCTTAGCCCGCTCGGCTAACGAACGAACTAACAGTAACAGAATGTTATAACAGTCATAAGCTGTTAACCCTTACGTAGAGGATACGTAAGGAAATTGTTAAATCCTGGCGCTCCTGATTAGGATAATGGGATAAACTTACTATATTACTCTATTGGCACCAGTTCTTAATAAGTGTACAAAGTTTGAATGAAATCGGTTCGCGGGAAGTGGGAGAAAAACGGGTGTGAGTTACATACATACATACAAACATACATACATACAAACATACAAGTGAAGCTAATAAAAAGCGTGTAAAAACGATAGCTTCGTCGTTTTTTAAAGACAAAAACTCTTTGAGAACATGTTGCTAGATTACATACGGTAAGTATTCGCGCTATTTTTGGAATACGTGAAGGTAAATGCATTTCTATGTATGGCAATATTATCAGCGCTCTCTTTCACATAGAGTTATCTGGGAAAAGTATGCTTCCTTAGATCATGATACTTACATTGTGCATCCGCTCCTGGCACGTGTACGGGTAGTCGCAACGACGGTTATCACAGTTCCGGGTTTCCAATACGCTGGGTACGTAGTTATTACCTAGGTGTATGGATTGTCTCTGAAATAATTTAAAAAAACACACGATAATAAAACAGGTTGCACTCCGGGAGTGCCGGCAAAAGTGAAAACTTGAATATTAACGTTGTGCATTTTTGATATTTTGGAATTGTTAGAAAATAATTTTGCACGAATTGTTTTAATTATCTGTATAAAAGTATTATAATTTATGTGGTAGAATTCATTTTTTTTGTTACTCTATCGTACACAAACATGACAACACGAACATTTGCGAAAGCAGGGCGCTTACGAATTTATGTCTTACTAGCGACCCGCCTCGGCTTCGCACGGGTGCAATATTATACATAAAAACCTTCCTTATGAGTTACTCTATCTATTAAAAAAAACCGCATCAAAATCCGTTGCGTAGTTTTAAAGATTTAAGCGTTCATAGGGACATACAACATGACACATGACAGAAAAAGCGACTTTGTTTTATACTATGTAGTGATGCATCAGGTCACGTGTCGACGTGAGTTTAAAAGTTTTTACCCATTCCAAAAAAAAGTGCGCAACGTCGCTAAAGAAGTTTTCACTTCAAAAAATAATTTTACATGTGTTAAGATAGCGGACGAGCTCTCGTAAGAGATAACTGGCCTATAGACAGCATAGATTTAGGTTCGATTCTGGTTTGTGACCGAAATGTTAGGCCAATAATAGTGCGAGTCTACTAAGTAGGTATTTATTGTGCTACCCTACTCTCCGGACTGGAACTTTACACAGACATTACGGCAGCAGGCATTGGTAAGGCGGTGGATCGCAACTCGGGCAAGTTGCATCAAGGTACTCTACGGTAGTCTTGTACGAGGTAGGTAGGTACTGATCCATGACCTAAGGACCTTAACCTTAAGGTTGTCTGGCAGAAATCGCTCTGAAGCGATAAGACCGCCTTTGTGCACCGAAGTTATATGTTATAAGAGAGTGTGTATTATTTTTTAAATTTTGGTGCATAATGAAGTGCACTCATAAGTACTCATTCATTATTCATTCATTACTCAAGTATTCATTCATTATTATGGTCATGATAAGTATACCTCAGGTACCTACTTCTACTCCAAAAATATTTAGATTTATTCTTTTGTCTATTGCTTGCTACAAATGGCACCTACACAAATTTAACCTACCACCAATATTGCGGCTTTCTAGGTAGGTATTATTGCAATATTAGGCGAACTGATGTCGATATCTACTTAGTTGAAATCTCACGTATTAGAATGAGCTTATGGTAGCCCGTTGGTCGAAATTCGACCATAAATAATTTTAATCGCCATCCATAAGAACGCTATCTTCAATTCTCAAGACCAACTACTTTGTTTCCAAACTATATGGTGCGCCATCTGTAATCTTTTATCGTTATCATCAATGTATTTGTTTGTATGTGTCAAATGCATGGTAGTGTGGGTAATGTTTTATTTATTAATTTAATGTATTTTACAAGCATTATTATTGAAAAATATTAGCGTTCTGCACTTCTCCTACGCATAAACTATAAGTGTGCCAAACTTTATGCTCCTGCGTCCGCGTAATTTTGGTAAAAAGGGGTCCAAAGTTTTGACGTCGCGTATTAATATAGATGAGAGTCAAATGAATACTTTGCCTCATTTTCATTATTTATACAGCCTAAGAATGAATTTCGCTTCCACATGCATTATTTGTAGAGGATACCTACAATTCGTGTGTTTCCAAAGAGAAGGTTGTTTCTAGCTTAAACTATCTAAAAACAATAATTTGCTGTACCTATTGTACCTACCTACTTAACACGATATAAAAATGAACTAAACTTACAGTTTCTTCTTCACATGTACAAGGAACATCCACAACCACCTCTTTCTGTAAAAATAAAGTGTTATTATTATACTATTATGTTAGCTTAATTGGAAACTACTTAGTCACAGAATAGGTACCTGACGTTAACGTAACTGACAGACAGACAAAACGATGACATACAAAATATTGAAGTCACACCAAGGTCCAACATATAGATAGTGCGAATTTTATTACGCGTAGCAATAAGATTAAAAAATCACCCAGCAAATGATTGGTTTAACCAAATTTGTAAAAAGGTAGCTTCACTTGAAAACACTTCCGGGAAAATTAGACTTTATAAAGAATGTCAATATATTTAATTAAATTCTATTATTTTTATAATATTTATTTATTTATATTTCCACACAGTATATTAGTATCTACAATAAAAATAAAATTTATTTGAAGAAAAGAAACAAAAAAGTTATTATACCCACTGATGCGTAAAAGAAATTACACCATTTGGACAGCGGTATGAGAAATTAAGAAAATGAAAGTCTGTATCTAACAGACTTGCGGTTGACTATACAACATCAGGTGAAGGTTCGATGCGGAAATAAGGGAATTCAACTGACCTGTATTTTCTTCTTACTGCTTTCTTCAAGATTTGCACAAGCTCAAGCAGCGAATTGGTTTAATTTAAATTTTATTGTTTTAAGGTCGCGACCTGCGTCCATGCTCGAGATATATTCAAAAACGAGTGAGTTAAAAATGGCGGCCCCTTACATCCGTGCTTTTGCTCTTCACTTTTTCCAGGCGTTTAAATCTTCTTTCGCAATCGAATGTAAGGATTTCGGAAGGATAATATTAACAGGAAAAAAAGCAAATACAGCGGTAACACCCACTAAGAGTTGAAATTTGGGTAGACTTAAAAATTCAATAAAAATAATAACAACCTTTATAAAATCCACTTTTAATGGAAGTATTTCCAAACGATGTCACCTTCTTACCATTTTCTTTTGTCCAACCATCACTTTTGTCATCGCATAACGCGTGATTGGATAGAACAATACCTAATTAATGTTTTGTTGTGTTAAAATGTTCATAAGAAAGACATTTTTTTTAATTGTAGAGGAACATCATTAAATTAAAGAATTCAATATTCATAGCTAAAAGAGGGCAGTCTCTGTCGGGTTATTAAATATAACTCAAAAACGACCTATCTACTAATCGCATCTTGATCACATTTATATTGATATATAAATAATAATCATATTGATCGCACCAACACAGTCCTAAGTATGATTGCGAATAGACTGGACTGTCCTTTTATCAGGCATTGTTGTAATAGACAAGTCGCAAGAAATGTCGGATAGGAAGACAGTCAATCTCAATTATTATGTAATTTCATCAGTTTAAATATTAATGCATTCCTTTTTATTATTATTATTATTATTATATCATTTTTTTATTTGTACTTGAATTCCATTTTAAAATATTTTGACATTGTATTATTTGTTTGACATTTTTAAAATCAGCTATTGTATTATAAATCAATTTGAATCAATTACTAATTAATTATTTATTTATAGGTGTCATTATAATAATATTATGTGTTTGTTTGTTACCTTATATGAAATTTTTATTAATATTTTTATAGGTCTATGTAACCTGATAACAAAAACGATTTTTTTTTAATTTTTTTTTATTATTTGGGACTAGCGCTCCGGTGTAGGACTGACTGGACAAGGTCACGGTTTCGATCCCCGATCAGACAACAAAAAGAATATGTATTTTTTAAATTTTCTAATGAAATTTACTTTGCCCGGGTTGGGACATATGCCTTGTTGGCGATACCTATCACATTGTGAGTCTTAGTGTCTTCAGCTAGTCGTAGGTGGGCACACGGTTGTGTCTCTGCCTACCTTTTCAGGGCATTTGCAACATATCGCACAAGATTGATGGCTCTAGAGTCTAGACCATCTCGGTGACACAGATCCATAGCTCTTAACAAAACATTTATTAATAAAGCAGTTTTCAATTTAGTAAATAATAATTGTAAAAGTCGTAGAAAATGTAAATAGCTTTGTGGCTGTAAGTTGTAACGGAGAATGTTTCGTGCTTCGTAGGTAGGTAATAATTTGACACACACACACACACACACACACACACACACACACACATATCTGCAGTCCAAGTCCCTTGCGTGGTTGGTAGGTATGCAGAGAGTTTCGAGTGCCAATTGTCTCCTTGTAGACCCTGTCTAGCTTCATCCACTTTTTTTACTATTTACATACAAACATATATATCTTCACGCCAAGTCCCTTACGAGATAGGCAGAGAGTATCGAGTGTTAAATCTCATGATCCTGGCAGACCTGCTTGACTTCCTCCACATTCATACCCATTTTTATACAAACACCCCGGTTTTGGAGACTCTTAACACCACCATCGGATAACACCTGAGCGATTTGATGGTGGAATGTCAACCTTGGTCTCCCCGGGTACTTACATCCATCCACATTCGCATTGTATTTTTTTTATGTCATAGGAAGGCAAACAAGCAGACGGATTTCCTGACGGTAAGAAATTCACGCCGCCTAGAGACACCAAAGGTGGTAATGGTGCGTTGCCAACCTGAGATCCGGATGTTAGGCCTCGAGCAAAAGTAAGTTTACCGGCTACCTTACCCTCCGAACCGGAACACGTCATGACGTTATGGCGACAGGAATAGGTAAGGCGGTAGTACCAATCCGGGCGAGTCGTTGCGAAACTCTACCACCTAGTCGGATGTCACGGTGTTAGTGATGGTAAGCCTATGCTCGCCTTTTACGAGCGGCCTGGCAAGAGTTCGGTTCGGAGGGTGAGGTAGCCGGTAAACTTACTTTTGCTCAAGGCCTAACATCCCAGCCTCTGGTTGGCAACGCACCATTACCATCTTTGGTGTCTCTAGGCGGCGGGAATTTCTTACCATCAGGAAATCCATCTTTTTGTTTGCCAATAACACAAAAAAATACATACATGCCGGTTTCGTAGATTGTTGACACACAAACTACGGATAATAACTAAGTATTCAATGCTATATTATTATGGTACATAGGTACTTACAGATCTGCGTAGTTTAACGTTCCCTCTTTTTCTGGTTCTAGTTTCCACTGAATTGTCCAAAAGAATAATATCATTCCGTATCATATTAGCGTAGTCCACTATAAGTGCTGGCAGTTCTTCTGAATTTTTGAGGTCCAGAGGTTCCGAGTACGTAATACTATTATCAGGGATATCTATGTCATTGTTCAAATTGCCCTGTAAGATATAATCGTGCCTGGTTCTAGTTTTCTGGTTCTCCATCATGAATCCGTCTGTGTCTGATGATTTTTTCAGTGCAAGTATTGGAACCAACGTCTCTACAGAAACAAATATCGCTGCGCATGTCTGAACTACTAATAATAATATCATTATCTGCAACTGATTAGTAAATTAATAAATATCCCTGAACATATTACTAAAATGAATGTACTTAACACAAAAATAAATAAATTACATGTTTGTATTAAAGTAACTCGTAAGTACACTACAAAGCTTTTTTTGAGTACAATAAATGGTTAAAGAAATAAAAAGAATGAATTTAATAAACACCCAGACCCAGAAATGCAGACATCTATATGGTTTCCACACAAATGCTTGCTGCTGTCGAGAACCAAACCCCAGCCTCGCGGTAAGTGATTGATATTAATTGGGCGTGTATATGCGACCAAAGAAGCGGTCGCCGAATAATTATTGTGTAATTCTATATTGCGTCAAGCTTATTTCTTTTTGTAATTGAGGGTGGTCTCTAACCCCGGTTCTTAAACTATCTATATGCAAAATTTCACCAAGCTAGTTTAATCATGTAAAGATAACAAAAGAAGTATTCACAATTTGAGTGTTGATAAAAAAGATGGAAGTTTGGTAACATCCACACTCATATTATTACTTACATGTGTATGTTTTCCATACCATAGAATTTTAAATTTTAGAAACCTTTAAAAATTTCAACGAAAATTTATAGTGTATATAAATGGAAGTTTTTGGTCATTGATATCTTGATTCTTGGTATATACATTGTATATATATGTATGTTATATTCTTGGTATAAGTATAAAGTAAATCTCTATCTCATCACGCCTGAACGGATGGGCCAATTTTGTAATTATTTTTTTGTGTTAATTATTGCCAGAGAAAAGTTCTTACGAAAAGAAAAACCGGAAAATTACAGGGAAAATGGGACAAAACAATGCTTTAATCTATAGAAACTGTACGTAGCCGTTAATCAAACGATAGGTACGAAGTTCGCGGGGTCAGCTAGTATTTAATACAAACAGTTAGTATTACTAAATACTTGGATTGAACATTTAAATTGTGGTCTTGTAAGTTCCTAAAACATTTATATTGATAAGAATGTACAAAAATTAAAAACCTACTATTCTTACCTATCGATTAAACTAAGTACTAACAACACAAATCAAAGTGTTGTATATACACCAACCACGACGTTTTATAACTAAGACTATATTAAGAATAATCTCAATCTAGTTTTCCTTCGCCTTTTATAATAGGGGAAAATTGATTGATAGATGGCTGAATAGGTCCATTAGCAGGAAAATAGACTTATTGTTAGCAACCCTTCAAAGAGATCATGTGATACTTCGGGATCTTAACAATAGCTCCCTCGTATCGATTACAAATATTTACCATTATAACTTGAAACATCAAATGACAGCTTTTCGTATATCCTAGATAAATACCAAAAATATTGTCTATTTATAGGATCTAAGAAGTTAAGAACAGGGTGATCAGAAATATTAACAAAAAACCTCATAAAAAAACTGTTTTTTTGTCGATAGTAGGTAGTCATTAATATAACGATAAATCCTGTCTGTTCCTCACGTTTAGGAATCGTGGATCTCCAGAAAGAATTACCGAAGTAGGTTCTATAATTACAATATGTTAATTTTTGGTATTAATTAAATAATACTTACCAATGTGTAACTTGTACGAGATTTAGACACCTAATTAACTTAATTCAAACCAGATTTACTTTAAATACTGTAATTTTTTTGAAAAACTACGGTCTAACCTTGGAATTCACGCTAAAAGTGAACTAATTTCTAAGTCAAAACGTTATTTTTTGTAGTTTCTACCATCTATCCATATAATAATTTAATTGAATCTTGGCACTATAGAAGGCGAACGTGCCGCTGATTCAAGATCACATAAGCAAACACTTGACGACAGTCAAAATTTCCCACAATTGCTAATTTTCTGAGAACCGCGTAATTTCAAATAATGGTCAGTTCACACATAGACGAGGCGAGGATCTGCGTGGTGCGAACTTTTTTTTACTTCTTATTTAACTTTGCTTTCATAATGAGGTGACAGAACATATGCATGATGATGCCGTAATGCAAATAATATCTAAGGTAGGTACGTAGCTTTTTTTTGTGTTATAGGAAGGCAAGCAAGCAGACGGATTTCTTGATGGTAAGAAATTTACGACGCCTAGAGACACCAAATGCTAATGGTGCGTCGCCAACCAGAGGTCGGGATGTTAGACCTCGAGCAAAAGTAAGTTTACCGGCTACCTTACCCTCCGAACCGGGACACGTCAAGAAGTTATGGCGACAGGAATAGGTAAGGCGGTGGCACCAATCCGGGCGAGTCGCTGCCAAACTCTACCACATAGTCGGATGTCACGGTGTTAGTGACGGTGAGCTTATGCTCGCCTTTTACGAGCTGCCTGGCACAGGAAGGCAGTTGGTCTATTCTACAAAGGAGCCCGGACCAACACGGGGGTAGTTGTAGCTATTGGCACCAGGGGGGTTACCATAAGCTCTAATAACAGTATTATTTCAATAATACTTATTGTTACCGGAAAAAGACAATCTTATAACGTACACCATAGAGTTGTTTATAAAGACAGACATTTAGCAAGATGGAAATAATACTGCTATTAGTGTACGTGGTAGGTATCATTCCAGTAACAAGATGGGAAAATCAGGGGACTTGCATACCCGTTCTCGACAAAAGGAAGTTAGCAAGATTTAAGTTTCATTGCAGTGCATCTTCTTAAAAAATAATCCACGAAACAACGTGTTTTATTTCAATGTGCTATTAGTCAGTCTTCGAAAGAAGTTGGCATAGGGTGCTTCGTGTCGCTGTTACAGATCACTACACAGTATAAAACAAAGTCGCTTCCTTTTACCCTATGTCCCTTTGTATGCTTAAATCTTTAAAACTACGCAACGGATTTTGTTGTGTTTTTTTTAGTAGATAAAATGATTGAAGATGAAGGTTTATATGTATATTTTATACCCGTGCGAAGCTGGGGCAAGCCGCTAGTAGGTAGTAAACAGTACAATTTTTTTACTTAAGTAACAGCCCTTAGTCGCTAAGTCGCACAGCGTGACCCGACCTTATCTTTTAAGAAATTCATTGACAAGGTGAGAAAATCCACGAACTGCTCTTAAATAGTATTGCCTAAAATAAAACATGATTCGGCAATATTATTTATACATCGGAACATTTGAATGAGCTATTATTGGGTATGTACCTACCTACCAAATGTACTATATACATTCTGGGCTTTCTAGGGCGAAACCTTATGTACCTATTAGGTATATACATTTATAAAAGCAACTACTTAGGAAAATAGTCAGTGAGTCAGTCCTGCCTGCTTGCAGTCGGGTGTTATTTGAAAGAACTTCAGAAGTAGACAGTAGGTATTTGTAATTTTATTTATGATATTGTATGGCAAACAAGCAGACGGATCTCCTGATAGTAAGAAATTCACGACGCCTAGAGACATCCAAGTTGGTAATGGTGCGTTGCCCACCTGAGGCCGGGATGTTAAACCTCAAGCAAAAGTAAGTTTACCGGCTACCTTATCCTCCGAACCGGAACACGCCAACGGCAAGTATTGACGTTATGGCGGCAGGAGTCTGGAGTAGGTAAGGCGGTGGTACCAATCCGGGCGAGTTGCTGAAAAACTCTACCACCTAGTCAGATGCCACGGTGTTAGTGACGGTTAGTCTATGCTCGCCTTTTACCAGCAAATTCTGCAAAGGAGCACGGACCAACACGGGTGTGTGTGATAAAAAGCCAACAAACACACAACTCGGGATGGCGACCAAAACGAGGGAAGTTTTTTGTGTTACATCTCGTAATAATTATAATTTTTACTTACTGCTAAATAATACTTAATATATTAATAAATAAATATCCCTGGACAAGTTACATAAATTGAATCTAACTCCAAAGTAAGCAAATCATATGCTTGTGTTATTGGTGTCAATCAACGATACTATTACATAGAAATACTTACATAGATACCAGAATAAATTTAATAAATACCCAGACCCGGAAATGCAGACGCATATACATCACACAAATACCTGCCCCCGTCGGAAATCGAACCCACGCCTCGCGGTTGGTCGGTGTAGTTAGGCGTGTACGCTAGCCACTCGACCAATGCCTAACAATTGCGATTATTGTCGGCATAAATCTAAAAGAACATCTCTTTTAGACAGCATTCCGAATTAATGAATTTGTCGCCTCTGTGGTCTAACGGTTCAGTTGTTGGACACGAGGTGCCGGGTTCGATTTTCAGGTCGGGCAACAAAAAAGCAAATTGGGTTTTTCCAATTTTCTAATTAAAAAAACGTTGCTCGGGATTAGATATGTGCCCGGTTGGCGATAGGCTTGCCACGTATCACATTGTGGTATCTACTTAATGTCTTCGGCTAGTCCTGCGTGAAGATACTTACTTATTCCGAATTAATTCAACCATTACTACTCCTCAGAATAATTTTAACAGAAAACTCACTAAATCCGGTACAATATTAAGTTTTTATTAGTCCCAGCAAGTGCCGCTTCATAATGATGTGCCATTATATATAACCTAAGTAAGTAAAACCTCTTTTTTCTGAAAATATTAAACCACAAAATAATTTTATGTCAAGGTTTTAAATCTTAGTAACATACATCATAAACAGTGCGTCATGTTACCGTCCGTTTTCGTGGTATTTCCCAATTATCACCTTAGTTAAGTAGGTAGGTACGTCATTTTTTTTATTTAAGGATCCCACGCACACATTATAAGTTAATTGTAGAGGGAAGTCCCAACATTAGGTTACCGAACATTTATAAAATTGAGATAACTAACGTAATGTTAATTGGGTTGATTTTTATTATCAAACTTGCATACTCGGCTATGTATTTATAGTACTCTCTGCCCTTCGCCTATTTATTAAACTATTTTTGTAGGCAAAATATCGACATGACGATTTTTTGTTAACCAGGATTAAAAGGTCGAAAAAAATTGAACCAGTCGAATGTTAAAATATATAAGAATACTGAATAATTTTAGGGCACTAAGACTGGAACAAACTGTCTTAAATTTCAATAAGTAAATGACCTAGGTACACAAAAATTGAGTATTTTCCTCAATTTCCATTTCAATATCAGATGCAGACATGATGGCATTTTTTTAATACAAAAACATTTTTTTAAAATCGGTTTAGAAATGACGAAGAATTTGAAAAAAAATATACCAATTTAACATATAAATGGTTAAACGTAAAACCACCTTTTTTCCCATAAAGGTTTTCTTTCCCATTTAAATTACATATGGAAAAAAGATATGCATGCGTCCATATTAGCTTTCGTAGACTTATGGAAAATACTACCTAGGTATATTCTGAAAACAAATAGCTCCAAGGGGGCATTTTATGTCCGTTGGTGAAACAATACTTATAAGTTACAACTTACAAGTCACACTGATACTAAAAAATATATAGATAGATACTGATAAAAAATTAGCTAAAGCTTGCAATATTCACGCAATGAAGTATTTAAAAAAGACAAACCTAGTTAACCATTTACCCGCGTCTTTGTTAGTGTGGAATACAAACTTTCGTACCTCCTTTGGAGGTTTCTTTTTAATTTGGGTCTCAACTATAAATACCGTAAAATGTAATGAATCCCTTATTCAAGGGTTATTAGGGATGAATCTAGGAAAAGTTTTTGAAGATCGTAAATTACTACAAATTTGTAGCAATTTATGTTTTTTGGTTTTATATTCAATTTCTTAAACTACTAAATGGTTACACTGAATAAACATTAATTTAGTTGCATATAATCAAAAAATAAATGTTTGAATAACAGCATCTTGAGGTAGGTAACATATCAAATAACGTTACAATGGGCCAAGTAGTTTTGCCGTGAAAGCGTAAGATATTCGCATTTATAATATCTATTAGTCTAAGATCTGAAGTTAGGTCGACCTACACCAAGCTGATAATAGGATAAAACCGGTTTTATAGCAAATTTAGTATATCAGAAAATATATTAAAAATGGTTGCCTGTAAAGTCGGTTTTACGGGCGAAGATTTTACGTGACAACGTCTTTTTCTCGGTAGAATATTTATTGATATGAATATTATTAAAGAGTGGGAGAGAGACGCAAGGCATTCGCCGCTCCGGCAGGCCTCTCTCTCGTTCGGTGACTCATCGTAACGTTACCGGGCGTTACACTTTTTCATGAGTGACTCCGAGCCGCAACCTAATTTAAGACGTTGTCACGTCAAAATGGGTTACCCAAAAAAATCCTGGATAACTTTTTTAAAATGTTTTTATTCATTAATTGGTAATATTAAAATTTTATCCTGACTTAAAGTTGGTATAAGACGATCTTGCAGAAGTTGGGTTGCCTGTTACTTATCTGAATTGCCAGGTATAAACAGATAATTGTCGATTCTAGTTACTTTCACGGGATCGAATAATAGAAAAAAATATATATCAACATATGTGAAATACAATTATTACAATTTATGTTGTTATACAGGTTTTCTTGAAAAAAAAAAACTATGAAATATGTTATAAGTATTCAATTATGAACTCGGTTTAAGTCGATGTAGGTTCGGATCTTCTACTATATTAACATGGATATATAATAAAAAGTATATTCACGCCCGTATCCTCGAAGTGGTTTGCAGAGGCCCTACTAGGGCACCCACTGGCTACGACTAGCCGCAAACACTAAGTTCCACAATGTTATAGATGGCAAGCCTATCGCCAGCCGGGCACATATCCAATCGAAAATTTGAAAATACACATTTTCTTTTATTTTGTCGTTCGACCTGGGGATCAAACCCGGTACCTCAAGAAGTCATCTCAGACCCCGGACCACTACTTGGCGATTGGATATATAATATTTTTTTATATTTTAAGAAATTATGTGTGTTTTAGCATTTTTTGACGGATACACATATTCGGATTTTTTCAGTTTTAATAGACCACTATTTTGTGATCGGGGTAAATACTGAACTCAGCAAAAGAAAGAAAGTTGTTTATTTTATTTTTTACCCACTACTCTAAAGCTACTCATACGATTGCTTTGTGGTCCAACTTTGTCACCATACTCGTTTTCAACTATGGTGGAATGGAATGTTGGACTCATATAAGGATCTTATAGTTCCTCGTGATATCTCAGTTTGGGACCAACTACTAGTACAGTTACGGATAAATATAGCATAAACTTGCTATTTTATAACAAAGTATTAGATCTAACGCCGCAACCTCTTCAATCGATCCACCCAGTAACCAAGGGTTTCCCTATTATTACTTTACTCTTTGACCAAGGGGCTGATTCTGTATCTTTTTAGTAATGATCACTTGGTAAAGTTTACATCAAATGACTTGTTTTATATTTGCTATCTCCTGTGACCAACAGAAATACAATGGAGATATCAAATTCAAAACACGTCATTTGACAGCTATTTGATGTATTCTTTACCCAATGATCGTCACTAAAATGATATTGAATAGCCCCGCAGAACGCAGCATCAAGTCTAGGTACGGTCTCCCAGGAGACAGCCTTTGTTGCTGGCGTTGTAGGGAATAGTCCAATCCATCTAAATAATGATGTCTCAAGCTAAGCACTCTGCTCGGCCCACATAATCCGGTGAAGTTGTAAAAACCGCGAGGTTAGCAACATTAAAGCCATCAAAAAAATACAAAGTATTGGTTTTATCCTTAGCCGCAAGAAAAATAATATTTTAGTAAAAGTAGAAAAGAGTATAGTCGTGAAAGTAGTATTAGTCAATATCAAGTCGAGGATATAAAATAATAAACATTTAACAAAATAATAATTTATTTCATAATTATTTGACTTAATTGTTGAGGTAAAAATTACAACGCCTCCATCTTTTACAAGTTTCTTTAGTAAGGTTGCGTGCGCTCCGTAAAGGCAGATAATCTGCTTACCCTATATATGTGCATATATCATAGCATGTGCTTCATAAATATACACTAATATTTTAATTAAACTGATATTGGCGGTGATTTAGTTTACAAACTAACCTTATTTTAGATTAATGCTTTCTTTTTAAATGAAACAAAAACAAAAGAGATGGAACATTTTAGAAATGCCGACTCTGTAGAAATGTCGTATACAGACTAATCTGACAGCACTAAAAGTGTTTTGATTATTTTTATTACTTTCGTTGAAAGAAGGTAGCGGTAACATAAAATTAGTTTAGTGAGTCCGCAACAAAATTTCCACCTCCAATGTCATAAACTAAAACGATTAGTATGCATGCCATCTATAAGCCGTTTAGGTAACTATATGGCGCCGTATTGCGTAAGTGTGGGGAAAAGCACGAACTAACTGTGACTTAGTTTTTTTGTGTGCGTTTAATTTTACTTTTAGACAAGAATATATTTAAATTCGTATTGGAGTGAATACACGCACACGAATAATTTCTGTACTTGTTGAGTTAAATATAAGCTACGCATTAACATTTACTCCCTATTATTAATTTCAGTAAATGTTTCGTAATAAGATATAGACTGATTCGAAAACTGGACGACGTACGACTACAATAGCGTGAAATACGTACGACTCAATGAGCGCAAAAAAACAACTGGTTATTCTGAACGAACCCTAACCTAAAGATCATAACTAATCATTAGCAATAGACAATAATTATTGTCTTGTGACTGGTTGGTTTTCAAAATGACGTATAGTACTACTATTTAAATTATTTAGAATCGTTGTGATTTCAAAACGGATGCAACGGAAAAGCAGCAGGTAAGGGACAGAAATTCATCTCACTCTTTTGCAGATAAGAGACACAAATATATATTTATCTCATTCTTTTGTCGATTCACTGAAGTTTCACTTCGTGTGTGGATCGCACGTACACACCTTTTTTTACTCTTTTTACACTTCATACTTTTATTTTTGAAGTGGCTGACGTAATCTAAAATTAAGCGAAATTATTAATTACGTATTAACAACTCCATATAGATACATAAAAAAAGTAAAGAAAAAAAAAGTATCTTCACGCCCATATCCCCGAAGAGGTAGGCAGAGGCACAACCAGGGCACCCACGACTAGCCGAAGATACTAAGTCCCATAATATGATAGATGGCAAGCCTATCGCCAACCGGGCACGTTTCCAATCCCGACCATCATTTTTTTTATCAGAAAATTGGAAAAATCCAATTTTCTTTTTGTTGGCCGACCCGGGATTCGAACCAGAGACCTCAAGCAGTCAAGTCCAACACCCGGACCGCTCGACCACAGAGGCGACATAGATATATATACAGGGTGTATTTGACACCGTAACGAAAACTTCTGTGGTAGTTTAGATACATATCAGACTTCAAAATTCCGTTAACAGTTTTTGTCGGAAACAAATGGTTAAATATTTAGCAAGTTTTCAGCCCGCAATGTATAGCGAACAATGTATGTGCATTAAGCCGCACGTTCCGAGCTGTAGGTGCAGACCTAATACCCTGTTTTATTACATTGCTGTTTTCAGCAAAAATGTGTTATTTATTACATTTTTAATTAAAAATCGAGTTGTGTTAGATAGTATTAATGAAATAATAGTGAAATTAATAAAAAAAATACATTTTTTTTTCAAAAAATCATGAAATTTCCGACACAAAATTCCAAGTACATATGTATGTCTATCATGTATAGAATCCATGGTTTCATTTTTCGGTACACTGTCATTTACACGGTGTATATAAAATACATTCGTATTTCCGAAGCTCCACGAATATAACCGAAGCGCATAATTTAAATAGTACTACTATAATCGAGAACGACGACGTTACTTTTTATCTTGGCCAGACTATAATTCGGTCAAATTAGTTTTACACTTTTACAAAAAGCGACTGTCGTCATACCACGATGTTAAGTATTCTGAAAATGGCCGGAATGCTATAACCAATAGCAAACGGGCATAGTTCGCGAGTACGTGTGGTACTCTAGGAGTAGTTGAGATATGTTCACTTATTTAAATTCAACATTTCGCTGACCTAACATCGACGTAACTTGTAAATCTTTATGTACAAGATGTGTGTAAGACTTTAAATAAATATACCTTAAAGGGAAGTCGCTGGTTACAAGCGGCTAGTGACCGTGACTTGTAGCGCTCTTTGGGGGAGGCCTAGGCCCAGCAGTGGACGACTGATGATGATGAAAGAAGAAAAAAAGAAAATTATTTATTTGCAGAATATGTGTGTAAATGAGATGTTACAAAAATATTTAAGTAAATCAACATATTCTACCACTTTTTGGTGTGCAAATATTTTAATATTGTTAAAAAAAGTTGTTTAATTACATACGCTTTATCTTTTAAGTTAATTATTTATATTTATTTAGTTAGTTAGTTTAATTATTTGAAAAATGAAATTTATTTGCCGAAAATGTGTGTAAAAAACTATAACAAAAGACATTTGTTAATACCAACATATTCTACCACATTATGGTGTGCAAATATCTTTAAAATTATACAGATTTATTATTAAGATTTGTAACATATTATGTTTCAAATATTTGAACAAAAATTTAAAATATAATTAGGTTTGGCCCTAACTACCATAAGCTACCACCGTTTCCAATGATTATGATGATGAAAGTGAGTCACACTATATGTACCTAATAGTTTTTAGATGTATCCTGATGGTAACTGTCCATTATTTTGTAGCTGCTTTAACGCTAGTTCGAAAGCCTGTGCCGCTTGAGGACCAGTAAAAGGGTTCACGAACTCCTCTCCTTTATGAAGAGCTTTTATACTCAATAATATTTCTTCCATAAAAGCCCGTTCTTTAGCCAATACTTCTTCGTTCATCACATTTATGGACCTACGTTTAATGAAAATGCCATGTTTCTTGAAGCAATGCCTATTGAAGTCGTGCTTGTAGCTGTACGGTTGAGAGCATAGCTGGAAGCAAAAATAATGTTAAATACGTCATTCGTTTTGGCGGCAACGAGAGAAAAGACAGACGCTACTTTTTATTCATAAAACATAGACTATGTTTTTTTTTAAATAATAATCCCTAATGGAGTTTAGAGATAAAAATCTGTTTTACGCTGACTAATATAATTTGAGTTTTGAGTTTGCTTATGTTAAGAAAATTTAATTTTATCTTTATATTAATACGTGATGCCAAAACGTTGGACCCCTTTTCCGAAAATTGCGCGGACGCAGGAGCATAAAATTTGGCACACTTATAGTTTATGTGTAGGGGAAGTGCAAAACGCTAATATTTTTTCAATAACATTAATTCAATAAATAAAACATAACCCACACTACCACGCATTTGACACACACAAACAAATATATAATGATGATAACGATCAAAGATCAAAGATGGCGCTCTTATCAACAAGATATAAAAAATTATTTTGATCGGATTTCTAACAACGGGCAACCACTAGTTTTAAAGAATTGTGAAAAATCTTGACCACGGTGAATGTGCGGAAATTAAAAATTCAATGTGTTATAATTTACTAGTACATTACCTCACACTTATAAGGACGTTCTCCTGTGTGGACTCTCATGTGGTGCCTGAGGTTGTACTTGGAAATGAAGGTCATTGAACATAAGTCGCACGCCACCGACTTGGCGGACGGGAAGTGGATCAACATGTGGCGACGGAGAGCAGTCTTCTGTAAGTAAACCTCGTTAAGTCCGGTGTTGCTCCTGAGGTCAATTTATTACACAGCTCATTACTAACAAGACCACTTGACTATGAATTATATGAGGAAAATAATAATAATGTTTTTCCCATTTTCCCTACAACGTTCCCGGTTTTTCTCTTCATAAACACCTTATTCTGATAATAACTAACACACCAAAAAAAAAAAAGAATTAGCCAAATCGGCTAAGTAGTTCGGAAGTTATGCGCTTACCAACACATTTATCAATTCATTTTTGAGATTGGCTGACCTAATCTAAATTTAAGCGAAATGATTAATTATGTAATAACAACTGTATATAGATATCTTTAAAATACATTCGGATTTCCGAAGCTTGACGAATATTGCCGAAGCGCATAATTTAAATAGTACTACTGTAAACTGATCAAAAAGCCCAATTTATTATCTACTCACCCATTTAAACGCCTTTCCACAAATTGTGCACACATGTTCCTTTATATCTTGGTGTATACTCATGTGCCTGTAAATTTAACATATGTGATCATATAAATTTAAGAAAAAAAATATTATGACAAAATTTGGTTTGAACAACAAAAAATAAAAAACCGATATTCAAATAAATAACAAGTGAGAAGAATAACTTGTCACAAAATTTATAATAGGTATTTTCAATACATTAATAGGTATTTTCTCACATAAAAATTAATTTCTTCTTTTCTTTCTTAACTTTAAAAAAGCATTATTTAGACGCGCAACTTTTTTATATGAGACATGAGCGAAGAAGCAAGATAACTGAGACCTATAGATACCATAGATGTTACATGTGCGTCACTTTTATGTGGCCAAGATGTCAGGCCTATTGTGCAAGTTTACCAGCCACCCTACCCTCTGGACCGGGATGTGGCAGTCATTTTGGTGACAGGAATAGGAAAGGCGGTGGTCCCGTACCCAGGCAAATTGCTGCACAGCATTCACCACCAGTGGTCTTGTTAGTAATGACCTATATTTTAACCAGTGGTCGCCTCTTTTTTTTCTTTTTTTCTTTTTTGTGTATGTTATAGGAAAGCAAACAAGCAGGCGGATTTCCTGATTCCTAAGAAATTCACGCCGCCTAGAGACACCAAAGGTGTTAATGGTGCGTTGCCAACCTGAGGTCAAGATGTTAGGCCTCGAGCAAAAGTAAGTTTACCGGCTACCTTACCCTCCGGACCGGAACACGTCATGACATTATGGCGGCAGGAATAGGTAAGGCGGTGGTACCAATCCGGGTGAGTCGCTGCAAAACTCTAACACCTAGTCAGATGTCACGGTGTTAGTGATGATAAGCCTATGCTCGCCTTTTACGAGCTGCCTGGCAAGAAAGGCAGATGATCTTTGATTTCCATGGGATCCCATCATCAGATACAATAATCAATACAATATTTTTATTGCTCATAATAGTACGCTCACCTCAGTAGTACTGCTATTTTAATTAAAAAAAGAATCTTTGAAATCACGTTTTCCTTTTTTTTCTATGTCGGTTAAAAGAGGCTGATAGATTTAGGTTTTTAAATTTATCAGCTTAATCCTTATTCACTAGTCCCTATTTCTAAAATCGATATCAATTTACGGTTCGAAAAATCGGTATTACAGCACAGCACTACAAAAATACGCTAGTATCATTATTTTGTGATTATTTGTAAACTTGACATTTGCATCGAGTTTTGGCGCCATTGAGAGAAAAGATGGTCGAAGTTTTTTTATAATTATTGAATTTCGTGTTCATATTGAATAAAATTAGCCAATTTTGGTGGCAATTTGTACAATTTAGTTCAGTGAAAGTGCACAAATGACATAATAATGAAGAAATTAGCGTATCGTGTATTTCCTCGTTGCCGCCAAATCTTATTACATGAGCTTGAGTAATGAGGCCACCACTTTACCCAAGAGCCTGACATGACTTTCTGACGACTAATTATAATTATTTAAAATCGATATAAAACTTGATGCAAATTTCTACTTGACTAATGGCAAAATACTGACGTAAGGCCAAAACCTAAAGAAAGAAAGACATTTGCATCTGTCTATTCAGTCTCTGAGATTAAAAAACAGACTATAGTATAGTATCGGTTATTTTAATAGAAGAGGAAGCAAACGAGCAAGTGGGTCACTTGATGGAAAGCGATCACCGCCCTCCACGGACATCCGCAACACCAGGACTATCATAGATGCGTTACCGACCGTTAAGAAACGAGCACGATCTTTTCTTGAAGGATCCTAAGTCATATAATATATGGTATAGCATAATCCATTCTTACTTGATTAAAGTCCCTTTCTTATTGAACACTGCTACACAGTGGTTACACTTATAAGAGTTTTCAAGTAGATGCGATTTCATATGTGCCATTAAATGAACTTCTTTATAAAATTTCTTATTGCATTGAGTACATTTGAATTTCCTTACCTCTGAAAGAGAGACATTATTATTGATATGTGATACATTTTTATAACAAGTACTATTTCAACAGAGCAAAGCAGTATCCACACTTAGCATTATAAATGCGATGTCTGTCTGTCTATTGCATTTCACGGCTCAACCGCTGAACCGATTTCGATCAAATTTTATATGCATAAGATCCAAAAGGCTATTTTTTCAAAAATGAAAATCGCAACTATTTTACATCGATCGCAAGTCGCAGGATACGAGGTCGCAGGTAAACAGCTAATACTTAGTATTTTTAATTCAAAATGAAGACATTTTCTTTTGTTACGTTTTGTGACATGCCTAATATGATTTTGCAAGATATCTGCGGAGCTTTGCCCTTTTAAAGATGGTTATTCTGCAACTACCAATTTATGAAAATTCTTTCAATTATAATAATCCGTTTTGAATCTGAGTAAAAATCGCATGCTATTAAAAATTTCAAAATATCGTTACATTATATGCCCTTGAATAGATCAAGCAAGATTGATTCAGATGAGGCATTCCTAATTGGTATATCTGCTACGTTTATATGCTATCTTTATCATACCCTTATAACATTAAATAAAAAAGCATCTTGGAAAGAATGACTGATGAAAGATTGACAAAGCAGATATACAATGCGAATGTGGATAGATGTAGGTACCCGGGGAGACCAAGGTTGACATTCCATGATCAGGCATGTTTGTATGAAAAGCTTAATGAACATAAGGAAGCCAGACAGGTTTGTCAGGATCGTTAGGTCTGGCACTTAATACCCTCTGCCTATCCCGTAAGGGACTTGGCGTGGAGACATGTATGTATGTATGTAAAAAAGTATTTCAACTCGTTTAGAACTATATCTATAACACAACAATTACATACCATACCTGTATGTAATAATATATGGCTTTTCATATGCTTAGTGGCTTTCCCACAATAGGGACAAATGTCTATTCTCTTTTCACGTTTAGTGCTTGGATATTGCTTCTTGGTCTTTTTTTCAAAATTTTTGTTAAACGTTTTTATTACTCTATAGTCTTTAAGGTACACAGGTCGTATTCGAGTTACTTTTTTGGACAGCTTTGAATTTAGCTTATGTGTAGTTTGATCTGGAAAAAGTTGAAAAAATGTTAGTCTGCAATCTGCAATTAAAATAAACTAAGTTATGAATATAATAATCAATTAAGGATCAGAGCAAATATTGGTTTCAGACTTTGCAGCCTATTTTCATTTGCTGAAAATATTGACTTACAACAAATACGTCACACACTTGCATGTATAACAATAGCACAGCAAATGATTTTTGAAATTCTAATATAATTCACAAATTCATCCCCATGTTGGTCCGGGTTCCTTTGCAGAATAGACCGCCAGGCAGCTCGTAAAAGGCGACCATAGGCTTACTGTCACTAACATCGTGAAATCCTATTAGGTGGTAGTTTTGCAGCTACTCGCCTGGATTGGTACCACTGCCTTACCTATTTCTGCCGCCATAACGTCAATGATTGTCGCTGACGTGTTCTGGTTCAGAGGGTAAGGTAGCTGGTTTTACTTTTGCTCGAGGCCTAACATCCCGGCCTCAGGTTGGCAACGCACTATTACCACCTTTGGTGTTTCTAGGCGTCGTGAATTTCTTACCATCAGGAAATCAGTCTGCTTGTTTGCTTTCCAATATCTAAAAAAAAATAATTTAAATGATGTAGTTGTAGTACCTGTATTATTATTTTCCTTAGTTTCTTCTAGAGTGTCTGTTTCTAATTCTGTGTCTATGTCATCCTGCAAAATATTTTACATAACAAAGATGTTAGATTTTATTGTCGGGTAATAGCTCAAAATGGTACTTCATGCTTCTTTTACTAATCTAACATAATATTTTGTTGTGTCACATAGAAAATTTCTAGTATCTACTGTAGAACCCATCATTTACAGTTAAGCAACACAAATATTCTACAACAAATATCTGCGTTACTTTGCATTACTTATACTACTTTTACTTGCAATGGGCTTGCTTTTATTTCATCTGACAATAAATAAATAAATGTCCCCGGACAACTCACACCAATTGAATCTAACCCCAAAGTAAGCAAATTATGTGCTTGTGTTATGGGTGTTAGTCAACGATACTAATACATAGAAATACTTAAATAGATACCAGAATAAATTTAATCAACACCCAGACTCAGAAATACAGACATCTAAATGTTCATCACACAAATGCCTGCCCCCATCGAGAATCGAACCCGAGCCTCACGGTTGGTCGATCTAGTTAGGCGTGTACGCTAGCCACACAAACATCGAGGCGGACAATAAAACAAACTACTACTTAAAGGCTCAAAACGAACGAAAATCTTTCTATTTGCAAATTATAACTTATTGTTAAACAAAGCTAACGAAGAAACATAGCTAACGAAGGTGTCGATGTTGAGGTGTGGTATTGATGATGACGGCGATGGTGACGGTGTTGGCGATGACGTCGTAATTTTGTAGTGTTTCGTGAAGGTAACGATATATGACGTGACTTTCGTGATTGTATCGTGAAGATTTTGTGCTGGGGTCGACACGACGGGGGGGACAGGCTCTCGATTTCCTGCTGATGTCAAGGCGAAACGTACCTCGAGAGCGATTTGGTGTTCTCTGTGGTGAGTTCTGAGTTCTTCATTAAGCTAGCTTTGACTGTCAGTTATCTTTAGAGTTATGGAAAGATTTTATAATTAAATTACAATTAGTGAATAAAAATATCATCCACAACTTACAAAATCATTGTACTCCAGAGTTTCCAATTTCATTATATTATCAGAATCTGCTGTTTCCAATATAGGCTGTTTTATAATCTTTATAGTTGTCACTCCATATTTTACTTCATTATCTATATTTGAATCAGGGAAGTAGTCAGTTAGATCCTTTAAAATATTTTTTGGCTTTTTGTCTAAGTAACTTTCTAACATATCAGATTGAATATCTCTTATATTGTTAAATATAATTCTTTTTCCATAATAACTCTGTGCAAGGACTGAGCTGAAATAATAAGGTTTTCAAAACATGATAGTAATTTTAAAAACATAATGAGCTAGCAAAAACTATTTTAATTTAAATATTAATTGGTCACTTTGGGATAAGTGGAAGTTTCAAAAGAAAAAAAAGGTTTTGGATCAAGAAGTAAATTTTTATAGACTTCTTGAACCAAACATAGACAAAGATTAATATTTTAGAAGTAATGCAATGCCCTTTAGATTTTAGCACTTCCATCATAGTACATCTACCTATCTAAGACATAGAGTAGGTAGGTATTGTTCCACAAACCCTAACTCAATAGTAATTTTAATTAATGAATAACCTAATACACATGTCTTCCTTCAATGGTTAACATTGAAATTAAAACATATTAACAATATGAGAATCAACCTTCACTGACATTTTACACATAAAAACTCTTTTTCATACTCAAAAGGGTGACAAGCAGGTCTATAAAAATAATAATACCTACTTACTTCCTTATCAAAGTTTTGAAATCATATAACTCTCTAAGTTTTCTTCTACAATGTAAACAAATACTGCCATTTTCAGGCTGCTCAATCTGGAATAATAAAACATTATAAAGTTGAGTATCAGATTAATTGTTGTAATGTTATAGTTTTTAGACCCTCACAGATTATGCTAGTACTTCGCTCCAAACTGAGACCTTGCCAAGAGCCAATAGGTGCTTATGTGATTCAAACACTTAACACTATTTCTTTGATATGAGTATGGGAACTAAGTTTGATCGCAAAGTAAAAGCTTTGTATTAAAAAAAAAACTCTGTAGTGTTAGGTAAATAATTTTCAATTTATGAAATCATTAAAAATAAAAAACACTATTACACTGGCGTCAACCTGTCATGGAAAAATTAAAAAAATGGAAATAATATAGTATTTATATAAACTTATCAGAATACATCATATACTATTGTATATCAGAATACATCATATACTATTGTATATGATGTATTCTGATAAGTGTATTTTACATTAGGTACATATTTCCACACCAACTGTTCTTGGTATCTCTGTCTACCTTACAAGGTAGTCAGAGGCAGTCTAATGTGACAGTTCTTCGCAGACCTGCCTAGCTTACTCCACATTCATTACTCTTTATAAAAACGCACAAGTTTTAGAGACTTGAGAGGCTAAACCTAAAACCAAAGCCCTTACATAAATTCATGACTTATCTACCATTCATCTGAAAATATTCCATCTATTTGAAACAAAACGAAGACAGAGGGTTGTCTTTCTTGTTTCAAATATTAGCAGTGACAGTATTTTGCTGATATAGTCCAGTGGAAGTGAGTGTGGTATGGTTATCAACCTACCAACAAAACGGTTTAGGCAAATGCTAATTATTTCTAAATACAAGAATAAGAAAGAGACTAAGGCTGTTATTTTACTATTGGCAAATAAAATACCTTTATATCCGCCACATAACTAAGCATAAATTCATAGGATATTCCGTGTTCTAAAGTTGTAATGGATACCAATTTCTTTTTGCTTTTTAAGCATATTTGACAAAGCATTGTAATAAAATCTGAATCCTGGAAATTATTTTGTTATTGTCAACAATAGGCTCCAAGTAGATACATATTTTAAGAACCAAATTAACTTAATTGTTTCCTATTTGTTTTTATTTTGTCAAATTGATAATTTTGACGTGATCTCGACACTTGATATTTACAGTGTTGCAAACAGCTAAACTGGATTCAGTGCTGCCAACTCGGATTTTAAAAAAAGGCGTAGGTTAGAGTAGAAAATTACGTAGAAATGGTAAAATTTCCATTTAGAAAATACGTAGATGTACGTACTTTTTTGAGTAAAATGAAGAGAATAGGATAGGTAACAGTGAATAAAACTACAATTGATATAACCCTAAGAGTAGTAGACAGCAGACAAACAGTAAATTAAAAAAATACTGTTAGCAAACAAAAACATTTTTAGTTGTTGTTGTTGTTGTTGTTTAATTTTATCTCGCTAATTTAATTTTATCTATAATACAAAAAAACGACGGGTTGCACTCCGGCAGAAGTGAAAACTTAAACATTAAAGTTGTGCATTTTTAATACATATTTTGTAATGGTTAAGGAATAATTTTGCACGAATTGCTTTAGTAATAAATATGAAAGTGCCATAATTTATGTGGTAGGAAACAATTTTCCTTTATTGCACTATCGTACGACAACACGAACTTTCGAGCAAGCGCCCTGCGCCGACTTATTCGCGTAAGCGTCTTACGCTGTCTTATCAATTTTCAATCAGGTCACGTGTCCGGACGCGTTTAAAAGTTTTGACAATTTTCTGGATGATTTAAAAATACAATTGGAACCGGTACCTAGTTGGCGCTACTGTTAGTATGGCATCAACACTATCCATAATGATAATAAAGAAGAAAGATTTGATTTTTTGTCTGTAATGGATCCGAAACTGCTATATTGATTAAAAAAATGCCTTTATTAGCCAAAAGTTGTTCCTGGTGAACATAGGCTACCTACGTATTTTCTCTGCAAAAATATAAATTTGTTCACCCGGGATAGCTGATAGTAATAGACAAATTTTGACTTTGGTTTATTCATTAGATGTAATTTTTCTATAGTGTTTAATCTTTCTATGTAGAAAGATTAAACACTCATAAGTTACAAACGGTGTTAAAACAAGAAGTATTTTTTTTTATTTATGTGTAAATAACAATGAAAAATACCAATAATACCAGTGTTTTCTTTATGATTAAAATAAATTTGTGAGTATAAAATTAATATCATGTGTATGTAGTTATATATTATACGAGCTCGTAGCAAACGGAACGCGAGTCCAAATATGTGTGGATACGGAAACCATAACTGTGCCACAATCCTTTTATCCCCCATTAAAATCCGACGCCCCACAAGTATCACAGCTATCTATCAATCAACTTGTGAACTATCACTCCAACATACACCAAACAACTGTTCTAAATTATCTACATCTGTATCGACCAACGCCATTTGCCACAATGTTAACCAAAGTTGTAGTAGAGAGAGTAGAGTATACACAGATTCGACTGAAAATGGGTAATAAAATATAAAATTTAAAACAAAGTAGAACGAGTAAGTTTCTCTGACAAATATTAGTGTTTAATGTCGAATGACTGTTAATTTTTGATTGTTAATAAATGAGACTCAATTTTACTAAACCGCAACAAAAAACCACCAGCCACTAAAATAATATTTGACCACCTACCTACCTACTAAAACCACCAGTTTTAATGGAAAATCGAATAAGTTGGCAACACGTACCTACTCTTAGGTGCTGTTTTTTAATTTCGTCTTGTCGGGGAAAGGCAAAGGATCTGAGTCCATACAGCCACGTCTTCCGTATAATAAATATTTTTCCTTTTATGTATTTTCAATTCATGTCTTCCGTATTCATTCATGTAAGTCATGTCTGGGTCTTGAGTAAAGCGGTGGTCACTTTACACAAGCCACTTTGGGAGATTTGGCGGTAGCGAGGAAATTCACGATACACCAATTTTTTAGGCCATGCTACCATGTCTTCCGTATAAATTCTTTATTTCAGTCATTAGTCACTATTTACAAAGTCATATCTGGGTCTTGAGTAAAGCGGTGGTTTCGTTACACAAGCTCGTCTATGAGATTTGCCGGCAGCGAGGAAATTCACGATATGCTTATTTCTTCATGATTATTTCATTTGTTCACTTTCAATGAAAAAAATTAAACTAATTCCCACCTAAATAAACCAATTTTACTCAAAATTTACACTAAATTCAATACTTATGAAAAAATTACGACCATCTTCATTCACGATGGCGCCAAAACTCTCGTTTTTTAAGTTAATTTGCCCTTTTCTGGGGCCGGCTAAGACCTTTACGCCATGCTGCCACGTCTTCCGTATTAAATATAAATACAAGTCATAAGTTCCCGTGATCTACGCTCTGATTTCAGCAAGAATACAAGAGGCATATTATGTGCTGTTGTTTTAAATTATTAAATCTCAAATTCCGGATTGAGCAAACTTCGTTCAATGCTATGTTGTCAGTATTACATGAAATTACATCTAAGGATTGTTACCATCATTGTAGAAATAGTATTAAAGGAAAGGGTAAAAGTCTGCAGCTTGTAAAACATAAGGGCACTGGACAGATTATTGCGTTTACCTTTATTTCCGAGGGTAAAAATACAGTAGGTATGGTTTAACATTAAAAAAAATGTTGACATTAATGACAAAAACATGTTCACTTCACTGGTGTCATGAATAAGTTTTGTATGAAATATAAAAAAACCGATATGTGGTGTATCTTTAGCGAAACGCACCGTACAAACAACGAGAAGGTTGACATGTGAAAATTACCAATGAATGCAAAAGAAAGAAGGTCACTTTATTGAAAATCTTAAAAGTTTTTGAAGATGATGCTGCTTTGTATAGTGTTTTACGAATACAAATTGAAAATGAAGTGACCTCATTTAAAAGCAGAACAAGAGAGAGCATCCTGAGAGATCAGAATATTCAAAATATTCAAATGATGCTTTTATGTAATCTCACTGTTCATCAGGGGGCTATCTGTGGCCAACTCAAAATGCAAAAGTGTACATCAAATAGATGTTAAATGAGGTGTTTTATATTTCCTATCTCCAGTGATCAACAGAAATACAATAGAGATAGCAAACACAAATGACGTCAATAGGCAGCTATTTGATGTACACTTTTCCATTTTGAGTTGGCCACTGAGATACATAATCAGCCCCCTGAGCAATCAATCTAATTCGAATAAAATTCGCATTCGTCAGTATAACAATTTGGAAAAAAAATGCAAACTATTCGACTATCGAACTACTGATAGGACTAGATGGAATGAACGAAAAATTTAGCAATCCTTGTTTCTTTTTTTAGCAAACAGCCATTATAATTATCCATTGACATGGCTTTGAATTGTCGTTCGCTTTGATTGAGTAATTGGATCATATCCAAACATTCGGATTCTCACCATGGTGGGATGGTCGATATCGTTAGCATTTTCAACTGGAATGTTAGTTTATGCAGAGGAAATAATAGCCTCTGTCAGTTCAAAGTGTTTTTCCAGGAAGTTTTATTCGACAGGAGGTGAAAACAGGAGGAGAAAAGTCTACATGCTGGAGATCCATCATTATATATGCATCATCACATGTTTTTGTGTATTGCATTGCATCATGCTAGTCATCATCACAATGAGAGATTTTTCAAATGTATCCGAACAATGAGATCCCCAAGTAACGTAACGGCACTTGAAGTCTATTATTGTTATAATGGGACTTGGCAAACAAATAATAAGGTTATGTAAACTATTTATGGAGAAATGAAAAAAATGAGGTATATATACCTACGGACAAAAAGTTATATTTGATGTTCTATGGGCAACTTCGTTTATTTTATTGTTATAATTTGGTAGTAATTGGCACCTCGTGTCATTGAAACCATCACTTCAATCTTCTCAGAGACACCAATAACCCGAGACGCAAAACGTTGCTTCTGGGACTACCCATGTCTCCGAGGCAGCAATGGTGGCTGGATTTTTTATTTATGTATAGTAGGTAATTCATCTTTTTGCTACGCAGACATTTTATATTCCACTGGAGGAACTGGGTCATATTTAAGGAAATTTAAAAAGGAAGTTTTAATTGGACGGTGAAAGAATCGCTCTCAGCTTCGGATCGCACCATTACCACCTTTGGTGTCTCTAGGCGGCGTGAAATTCTTGCGATCAGAAAATCCATCTGCTTGATTGCCTTCTAATATCATAAAAAAATATTTACACTTGCACAAAAAACATTAAAACACTAAACAAATAAATCACTACATAATATCAAACAACGTCACTTCCTCTGTCTCTATGTTCCTTTGTATGCTTAAATCTTTAGAACTACGCAACGGATTTTGATGCGGTTTTTTTATAGACAAAGTTATTGAAGAAGAAGGTTTAAACGTATTCATAACAGTGCGAAGCCGGGGCGGGTCGCTAGTATTCAATATTTAACAAGGGTAATACGCTTTAAATAATAATAATATAAATATATGTCTTATTTGCCGACGCAGCGAATTTTGTTCACTTGGCACTCATACTTTCTGCCTACTCTGACTAGACTAGGCCAAAACTTAAAAATATCCGGGACATACTTAGAAAAATATACATTTCTATTCTTCTCTCAAAATAACCCTTGGAGTTACAGGAGTGTTCTATAACAGTCCTCGGCACATATTGTACCTACCAGCCAAACTTCTCCCGATCGGTTAAGTAGATTCGGTGTGAATCGCGGTAATGATACAATCTCTTTGTTTAATTTTATTAGTGACATGGAAGTTTTAAAGATTCATCTTAGTATTGTTTTAATATAAGGTGAAGTCAGCAAACACGCATACGACTCCCCTGAGACCGCAAAAACGTACCTACCTAACTGAGAATTGCCACTTATCACTTGTGGAATTAGAAAGCAAACAAACAGACTGATATCTGCAAAAACGAGCCGTTTTTAAATGTTGTCCGATGTCTAATACATCAAAGATGTTAAAGATATAATAGAGAATGATGGATCGTTTTATAATAAAACATCGATTCAGTAATTAACACGTTTGCAAAGTGGAAACCTACATGTATGTGTTTTTGTGTGCCTTTCCACGTTATCAAACTAAGAAATTGAAGATTTCGTGGTGTAGGTAATTTAAGTTTTCTTATCGTATCGACCTAAATATTTCTGGTTACATTTATTATTATCAAAATAAATGCGCAATATTGCTTGCGTTTTTGTGTTACCATACTTATTGTGTGGTACCTAGCTAAAAAATACAAATAATCATATAATAAAATATATAAAAACATACAAAATACATTAAAAATAAAATAAAATTCTCGATGTCCCAACATTTTCTAAATCGATAAAATGTCCTATATTTAATGAATTTACAACCGGTAGCGGCAGAAGCAGATCTACTGTAAACGCCAGTTAGCAAAGGTCGCTATTCGGTAAAATTAAATGGGGAAATAACAAAGATACAATTTATCCAAAGTGAAAACAACAACTAAAGGGCACTAAAAGAAAATGACGCTCTGCCTCGGTCACAGCGGCGACATTATGAAAGGCAAATAGCAATGGTTCCAGTTCGGACAATTGCAAAACTCTACAACATTATGATAGCATAATATAAGAAGTATATTATGACACACATGGGTGCTGCATATTTCTCACCATCAGGAAATATATCAGTTTGCTTGCTAATCATTAATTTATTGTTCTTTTTGTCTAAGTAATGGGTACCTTTTTTTTAATCGTGTGGAAATCCATCATTGATACCCGCCATTTTCGGGGGAGGAGGCGGGTTACGTGAGACTTCTACTCACTAAAACCACACGGTGTCCTTCTCTTCAACAGGTGCCAGGTTCGCAGGCTGTAGGGACATTTTCGCAAACATCCAACCTCGCAACCTAATGCCCCGGCGGCGCTGGATCAAACGATCCCCCTCTGGCAGTCCCAATTAACAAGGGCCGCATGTCGTCAGAACGGTACCTGCCGCAACCCCATCTCAACCGGGCGGGCTAGGTGGAAAGCCCGCCCCCCTTCTGCGCGGGATGTGCCATCCCACGCGGGCCAAATGACCCACCACCCTGTATGCGCTCCTCGTGTCTCCTCTTGGACAGAGAGGGGTACTGAGCAGCACCCTCTCTGGTCCAAATTGGTTCCACCGGAGCCCCGGCTCGACCCCAGTTACTCAGCTCCCCCACCACGACAAGGCTCGGGCCCTTGGGGTGGATGCAATGGGTACCTGCTTGTGACACGTCTGTATGACTCTAAATTATAAAATCTAACACCGGTCTGTGAAGTTAGGTACTTCTTTTGTTGAATATGTGGTGGTACCTACATAGTTTTATTTTAAAGTCTTGTAAAAGATAAGAAATGAAATAAAAAAAATACGGAATTTATGTTACAAAAATGTTTAGGTATAGGTACCGACATAAGTATTCTGCCACATTTTGTTGTGCAGATATTTTAATATGTATAAAAAAACATTGAGTGTTTAAATAAAAATGTTTTAACTGTTAATCAAATTATTTATATTTATCACCATCATAATAAAATAATGTGCATTTATTTGTGGTTCTAACTTATAGGTATTAAACTCATGAATTCATGTGTAGCTATTCTTATTTAAAGAATTCTCGATGCGCGAATCCTACTCGACGTGTTGACGAGTTCTTTTTTGGTATGAATTAAGTAAGAGATATAAATCGCTAATCAGAAATGTCTGGAATACAAAATCATGTGCACGTGGCAGTCTTCTGCTCTCATTACCACAGACTAGTAAGAGAACTGCACGTTCTCATTACTCACACATATATATTACTGGACTAGGGAATGTCAATTGCCATTAAATTCAAACTCTTGCTAAAGTATTAATACTCCTTGGATTCAAAACTAAAAGTTCTGTGTTTAAAATTCGATATTTAAATTTCTCCCAGTGTTGGATTAAGAAAGTACGGCAACTAATTGTCATATTTTAAATAAAGAAACACAACTATTTTACGCATCACTTATAATTTATTATTATAAAAAATACTGGTTTCCTTTTTTACATCATTAAGAGACCTAAAACTTAAATTATTCAAAAATACCAAAAATGCAACCAATTGTAATTGTTGAGTCCGATTTTTAAATTTTGTCGAGGCTGTGACAAAATTATATTCCAAAAAAAAATTACCTTATGTAAAAACATCCCGAATCGTGTATTTAAGAATATTCATAGTTTAGAAAAACTATTGAAAAAAAAATATTTTACAAGATAATTAAGGGCTTCCTTCCCATTAATTTTTAATGCAAGGGCTTCGCTATAGGGGAGGTTTAGACTGCTAAAATATTTTTATATATTTAAAATAGTTTTTTTATTGTACTGAAAGGTAAACAAGCACACAGATTTTCTGATGATAAGAAATTCATGCCGCTTGGAAACACCAAAGGTGGCGATGATGCTTTGCCAACCTAATGCCCCTGTATGTTAGGCTTCGAGCAAAAGTGAGTTTACCGGCTACCTTACAACGGAAAGCGCTGACGTCATGGCGGTAGAAATAGATAGCGGTGATACCAATCAAACTACTTTACCACCTAGAAATAAATTTTGTGTTTATTGTATTTTAAAAAGAATATTATAAAACGTAACTCTTAAGATTTGAACATAGAAATGAAAATAATTATTATTAATCGTTATCGGCATAAATATTATGTGGGTCAATATGTACATTTACGTTTCTGCAATAAACTGCGTAGAAACATTAAATATTTAACCATTTAATAAATAAATAAAAAATGTGTGTGTATAATTTATGTACACGCGTTAGAAGTTATACTTCTTCAGCGTAATAAGATAAAAATCTTTTTAAAAATTTTATCTTTTGCCTTATTTTACATTTGTAGAAAAAATGACATTAACCATAGAAAAAAGGTATTTAATACATTAAAAGTTTTATTATAATGAATTATTTAGTTAAATAAAGTTTATTTAATATTTAGGGTACCTTTTTTTGAAAAACTAAAATGTTATCTATAGCTAACTTCATCATGTCGGTTTTTCGTGACGGTGTGCGCGCGCATCGTAAAAATTTACCCTCATCATTTTTTCCTAACGCGCCAAAAGAAGTATAACTTCAAAAACAAATTTAAACAAAACTATGTAAGAAAGGATATTATAAAATGTTTTGAAAAACAGTTTTATTATTTGATAAGAAACTAATTTAAAACATTTTGTAACTTTGGATTGTAGCTAACTTATTTTTATTTATATCTTTATATACATATATTTCTTGTGTCCGTGTGTATCTCACTGAAATCCTAAACGGCAGGAGCATTTTTGATGACATTTTGTGTGTGTTCAAGGGAATTCGAGTATGGTTGGAGAATATAAGTTGTTGGTTTTGAAATGTTATTATATTGAATCCGGTAGACTACACTAACCAAACCAAATCAATCATTTATTGCTCCATATGTCACATAAAAGGTATTACAAATTATTCCCACTTGTTGGTTGAAGGACATATGTATCCTTTTAGGGTGTTGCAAATTGAAGCAGACCGATCCATTTTAGATTTCACTTTTGAAATTATTCACTAAATAATCGTTTAAAATATAATAACTCTTTTCTATCAAACATTTTTTTAATTTTTTTAAAAATCTTATGTCATTCATCTCTGATTTTAATTCATTGGGAAGTTTATTACGTTTATATTAAGTTTATTACACTACTATCGGAGCATCAAATATATGTAGTAGGCTAGTAGCTGTTAATGTTAAGCGATATGAAGTTTGCTGGGTCGGCTAGTCGTAATATGATATCGTAAACTAAGACAAATAAAAAAGTATTGATTGGTATGAGATTGTAAATGTAAAATTACGTAATGTACGCTTAAATTATTAAATTAAATATGGTTATTGTAATACCTTAAGCTAAACACTACTGCAAAAAAAATAACTTCGATTTTGATTAGGTTTAGGTGATATCTAAGTACACAACAAAATAGTATTTTCGATTGCGACCTTCTAGGACTCTAACATCAGGCTTTGCAGTGAATAAAAAAAATAAAAAAAATGGTTCCTAATTGTCGGAGAAAGCGTCACATAAATTACCTACCTCCTCATATTTTCATAGTCTGTAAAAAACCCAAAGACCTATTTTAATGCGCATTTTTTTGTTTAAAAGTTACTTTAGAGTTGGTTCTTATTTACACTATGGATAGGTTTTGTCGAGGGTTTTTTTATGATTAGAAATTACAAGTTTTAATTTTATTATGTATGTTTGTCAGGGTGGAATTTTGAATTAGATTGACTTCCCGGTAACCGTTTGCATTAAAATTTTTCATCCATGAGTAAATTGGATAATGATACAAAATAATTATGTTATAGTCCTGATCTGATAATGGAATCGGAAGGTGGCCAACCCCTTAAATTAATAATTAACATCTTCAACATTAATACTCCTCAATATTTTCTTCTCGTGTTTAGGCTTATTTGATTATATGGACTTAAGGGGCCATATACGCTAAAATACGTCAGCAGTTTACTGTTTTTTTCATACAAATCAATCATGGATCTTGCTGACAAAAATACACAAGATTGACATGAATATGCTTTACTAGACTAGTGTTTCCAAAACACGATTCATTTCACTTTGCTCTATAGAAAAAAATCAAAAAGTTAACCCTTTTTTGAAATCAAAACGCAAATGTCTACTTCAAATATGAAAATATCGACACCAGATTTAACGTCAACATAGATAAGTACTATACCTAAAAGATAAGTGCTTCAGTTTTTATACTTTTTTCAAATTACTTTTATAGTGTCAAAAATAGTGATTTGTCGCTTAAGACGTTTACTTTAGAGCGCCATTGTTCATAGTAATCATGGAACCGGGGAGCGCGGTGGTTGGCTCTTCTAGCTGACTAATACTCCTCAATATTTTCTTCTCGTGTTTAGGCTTATTTGATTATATGGACTTAAGCTTTGAATAGCTCTACTAATACTTCTCAAGTCTGTTGGGGAGAGTACCAGAGTAGCCCTTATAAATATAATCTTCTCACAATATATTTTTAAACCTGTTACAGATTAGTTTTCTATTACGGTTCGATAAGTTTGGACAGTAAACAAGGTATTTCTTAAGACAGCGTCTATTCCATTATTCGTACTTAATCTGTTTACCTACCTTTATAGGTGCACCTGGTTTTCAGAACATCAAAGATATTACTATATTGTCAAATGTGAAATTTATAAAACCCCTCTTTTTGCGTTTATATATCTACAGTGAGCCTAAATGTGTTAGTTAGCAACAAGAATCAATCTCGTTATATCGTATATTTAGACACATTCCACATGTGAAACAGGTGTGAACTAGGGTTACCATCTTTTGGATTTTTAAAACTGGGACAAAAAGAAACATAGAATTTTAAAACAAGAGCTACGTGCTTAAAATATGATAGGAATACCTTATTTTAGAATATTTATTTAATATTTTTAATAGATACTTTATAGAGTTTTAACATCTTATTGATTCATATGTGATTCATTATAAAAATCCTGTTCGTAGTGACCGTCATGATGAAAGAACAACAAACAGTAATTTAATGTTTTTATTGTTTACTAGGTAACCCGGCGAATTTAATTCCTCCCAACATTGGCAACTAATAACAGGTACAGTGTGACCAACAATCCGAATCCAACTCGGATGGGCAGCGTTCGGGAAATTAAAGGGGATCTTCTTGTCCGAATTACCGCAGAGCTTAAAGTCGAAAGTCTTCGACCAGTGTGTGTTACCGGTGATGACATATGGAACTGAGACTTGGCCGTTAAATGTGGGCCTCTTAAATGAGCTCAGAGTCGCTCAGCGTGCTATGGAGAGAGCTATGCTCGGTGTTTCTCTGCGAGATATATGACTGATGATCTGGTCAAAGTCGCGGGGAGTCGCTGGTTACAAGCGGCTGGTGATCGTGACTTGTGACGCTCTTTGGCGGAGGCCTATGTCCAGCAGTGGACGTCTTCCGACTGATGATGATGTGACCAACATATCTGTTTTTAGTATCTAAATAGCGTCGCTAGTGTGAAGTTCAGTGTTACATAAAAATAATAAAAAAAAGCATCTTCACGCTCATATCCCCGAAGACGTAGGCAGAGGCACGACCAGGACACCCACGACTAGCCGAAGACACTGAGTCTCACAATGTGATAGGTGGCAAGCCTATCGCCAACCGGGCACATATCCAATCCCGAGCAACATGTTTTTTTTTAGAAAATTGGAAAAACCCAATCTTCTTTTTGTTGCCCGACTCGGGATTCGAACCCAGGACCTCATGCAGTCAAGTCTAACAACTGAACCGCTAGACTACAGAGGCGACGCGACAAAAATAAAAATATGATGATGGTGCCTTGCCAACCGGAGGTCGGGATCTTAGGCCTAGAGCAAAAGTAACTTTACCTGCTACTTTACCCTCCGACTCGGAACACATCAACGGCAAACATTGACGTTATGGCGGCAGGAATAGGTAAGGCGGTGGTACCAATCCAGGCGAGTCGCTGCCAAACTCTACCACCTAGTCAGATGTCACGGTGTTAGTGACGATAAGCCTATGCTCGCCTTTTACGAGCTGCCTGGCAAGAAAGGCAGATGGTCTATTCTGCAAAGGAGCCCGGACCAACACGGGGAAATCCTCTAGTTAAATATCTACTCTATTACTGATAATAATAAGTTTGTCGCTACAAATAATCGTTATTTTGGTTTCAGCTTTTAAGTCTAAAAGTTTTTTCAGGAAATTCCTAAAAATTGCGAATAGTGGGAACACCTTAGTTTGAACGATTATATTTTATTTAAAAGTTAACAATTTAATGAACGCAGTGTTCTGGGAAACTTACATTACGTGTTTAAAAGATAACCCAAATATTTACATTTCTTTAGCTAAATAAATCTGAATGACGCCTTTCCTAAATATATAGTGATTTACACCTATGTAGATTATTATTTATTATCTGTTTTACTTACAGTAATATTATTTTTTTATCATTCAAATTATGTACTCCAGCAACACACAAATACCTTCCTCCGTCCTTATTTGTACGTGTCTTATGGTGTACATGAGATTCTACAAACTAAAGTTTAAATTATAGCGAGTGCTAATCTAATATATAAAATTCTCGTGTCACGGTGTTCGTGATTGAACTCCTCCGAAACGGCTACATTGACTTTCATGAAATTTTGTGAGCATATTGAGTAGGTCTGAGAATCGGCCAACATCTATTTTTCATACCCCTAAGTGACAAGGGTGACTCACCCCAATTTTTTTTTACTAAAATCACATTAAAAAGTAGCAGAACAGCGTAAGCGGCTGACCCCGCTTATTATACTATAATTTTATATTAGTTCAAAAAATTGTTTAAGTACCTACAATAAAAATTGGAAGGTATCGCAATTAGCAAACTAAAAAACATAAAATATGCTTATGTTTGTTGAAAATTTGTACTTAAATTGTTTTTTTGTAAATAATTAGTGCTAGAGTATGGTAAAACAACTACAAATCAATTTTTTAATTAGGTTTAATTAGGCAAATTTCAATGTAAGTTAAATATTTATAGATAATGGGATCTGAAATGTAATGTTATTTATGTTTATATATATATATATATATATGCATGCTGCACTACTTTCTGACCTTCGTTCGTAGTCGGCTGTAGTAAACGTTTACCCGATTAAAATTAGTTAATCGCCGTTAATCATAATAATTAAACTTTCGTATTCATAATATTATAGAGCTGAGATTAGTATGATTTATTTATGTACAAAGTTTGAACACCATATTAAATCTCTGTACGTTTGGTTACTCTATACTGAATGTTGCTAAAGATATAATAATATTGGTCGAGCGGTCCAGGTGTTGGACTTGACTGCATGAGGTCCCAGGTTCGAATACCGTGTCGAGCAACAAATAGAAAATATGGTTTTTCCAATTTTCTAACAAAAAAAAATTGTTTGATTGGATATGTGCCCGGTTGGTTATAGGCTTGCCACCTATTACAGTGTGGGGCTTAGTGTCTTCGGCTAGTCGTGGGTACCTTGGTTGTGCCTCTGCGTACCTTTTCGAAGATATGGGCGTGAAGATACAAAACATATGAAATAATTTATAAAACACAAACTACACAATAAAAAAAGAATAAAGTCGGACTACACGTTATTAAGTTATAGCCAAAATAAAATTTTAAATTGTTTGTCTATCCCACAGTAATCCATTAGCTATCGGGATAAAAAGTAAACTTTAACGTTCTTCGGAACAAAGAGTACCTACCTACCTGCCAAATGTTGTTACGATGGTTGCAATAATAGATCACATGTAATAGATATTAGTAGTCAGTAGATTATACCTAAATCGCGATACAGATAGAACAAAATCTTAAAATGTATTCATCGGCTCATTTTTGTTAATTGTACTATTTTTTTAATAACAATCCAAAATACATAAAAATAGTTTATTTGCATTAGAATATGAGTGTTATAAATGTTATTAAAAAATATAAACAATAAAAAATAATCAATAATCAATGAACGCTTTTACAGATTTGTTATATCAAATATTTGAATAAAGTCGTTTTGGTTAAAAAAAAATTATAATAAAAATTTTGGAATTTTCCAAAAATATTTAAACTTCTATAAAGGATTATATGAGAATGTAAAGACTCCCAAAAAATGTTAATTAATTATTAAATAATTACAACAAAAATAAAGTTAACAAGTTTCCAAATTTATTTAATGTTCTAAAAAAATATTTATTGTTGCTCGCTTTGCGCGCCGGCAGTGAGGCAGCGCTGAAACGGCCGCGCGGAACCCAATTTTCAATGTTAAATTAAAATTATTAATAATGGAGCTACAACTCCGAGAATCGAGACACATCGTACTGAAATTTTCTCCTCTTTTAGGATCTTTTTTTTAATTTCAATTATCTTAAATAGTTTTTGAGTTACAGCTACAAAACGGAGACACCCTTTTTATCTCTTCTTTTTTGTTTACAACAATTGTAATTTTTTAAAGCGGGAATATTCCAAAATTCCAATTACTCAAATTTTTTTTCCGAATCCAAATTACTAACAACCATTTTTACGACTACAAGAACTATTTTTCGTAGGAAACGCGCTTCTCGACCAGACTATATTCTCACCGATACTTTGTAAAACTCCATGGCAAAGGTATTTCAAATGGAATTTTATGTCTATTAGAAATTGCTCTGTCAAGTAGAGGTAATAGTTAAAACATATAATAACATATAATTTTTCAATGCATTTTTTTTAATTTAACATACGGAATAATCGCCTCTGTGGTCTAGCGGTTCAGTTGTTGGACTTGAATGCATGAGGTCCCGGGTTCGAATCCCGGGTCGGGCAACAGAAAGAAAATTGGGTTTTTCCGATTTTCTAATAAAAAGAGATGTTGCTCAGGATAGGATATGTGCCCGGTTGGCGATAGGCTTGCCACCTATCACATTGAGGGACTTAGTATCTTCGGCTAGTCGTGGGTGCCCTGGTTGTGCCTCTGCCTACCTTTTCGGGGATATGGGCGTGAAGATTAACATACGGACCATAACTGGAGGCACAACAGTGCTCCCGCCAAGACAAGCAGAGATAAGGGCGAGTGTACTTCCTAAAACATTTTCAGGAAATGGTGTCTGCAATAAACTTATTAAACGTTAAAAGTTTCAGACTTATAATCTAGAAGTATTGATAGCTTAAAACCCCTTCCTTTTTAGTAACATAGTCATGAAAATATTTAAAATTAATTGGGTAGGTACTTCATGAAGTCCTAAATAGCTGAAGTTTTGAATATATAAATAGGTACAAAAACAACATTATAAAATATTATAATATTTATTACTGCATGCCTTAAACTGGATGGTTTTTATGAACTTAACAAATACCAGTGCATCGCTATCTTACTTTTAGACAGAAGTGCAAATGTACACAGTCTTTATTTACCCACTTTACATAAAAGTTCAAATACCTAGTTTAAAATACCTGGTTCAGTCGTTTCGATATTGTCACATATCCGACAAGGAAAAAAATATTCACCGATCATTACTTTTCAGCTACGTTATTATACCGAGGTTCTCAACGTGATATTTTTGTCAATGTAAAACGTAACACTTTTATGATTTAGTTATATCTATAATGAAGACATTATTATTATTATAATAGTGACAAAACAGTCAAGCTTTAATAGCCATTTATGATATGTGAAAATATTTTACAATGTGAGCTGTGCGATCTCATCTTGATGACATTAAATTATTTTTGATTGAATACCTTTCATCACAAAGAAATAAGTTTCAACCTTGTACCTAATATTAAATTATGATAAGATTATGTTTACATATAAATATATATAATTTATGTAAAAAATAGGCATTATAACTAGAAACAGTAGTGTAAGTACGTAATTAGTTTCGGTGCGCGCAGCTTAGGTAAGCACATAGGGCGGGCGGATAAAGCACGTGGGCGCATTTCCTCCGTTTCCCTTAGTGTAGAGTGTAATGCGTGCGCGGGGCGGTGTGGGCGCAGGGCGGTGCGGCGCGACAGTGAGTCAGAGGGAGGGGCGCGTGGTCGGGCGCGTG
>NJDD01001051.1:161803-185704 GCA_002245505.1 Calephelis nemesis
CGCCGATCTCATGGAGCGGTTCGAGCGCCGTCCTCCGCCCGCCGGCGTGCAGGCCGATGCGCCTGCACCCTCGCGCACCATCGTCACGCACACCGAGCGAGATGACTTTTTGGCTCGCACCGATAACGTCCTCGTTTTTGCTCGTCAGTATCGTCCCGTTCACATCTGACGCTCGATGCGAAGGATCTAAGTTCGATGCCCTTAGAATAAGTATAAATACGACTAATAAGTGTGCGTCATTAAGAGTTTTATAGACTACTAAATGTGCACCCATTAGCTTTACGATTATTGTGCGACTCCGTCTGTGCGTGCGACGAGTTGCTAAATTTAATAATGATTGTGACAGGATCGCGAATATCTAGGAGTTGTGCTCTAACGTTCAAGTTTCGTAGTTTCCACGTGTGACCGACTACTTCTATGATACGAGTTGTAGAGTTCATTGACAGACGCGTGTGCAGCTTATAAGTGGGTAAGACACTCCATGATCGCCTCACGCATCGCCAATTTTAATTAGCCAAAGATAGGCCCGACTGTGGAATTTCATAGATGTCATAGTCATTGTCTGGTATTAAGATTTCAATCGGGTCCTTTTTACAGCTCTAGAATAATAATTTCGTTGGATGCCTTTGCTCTTGAGGTACCTACATGGTTTTTTGGGTGTCAGCTTTTGACTTTATTATGTATTTAGTAGAGCAGTTTTAACATATACGGATTTACATTGCGAAGACAATTCTGATATATTTGGAATACGTCGTTATGTTTGATAGAGTGCCTGTAAAGGTGAACATTAAATATGTGTTAACGAGGTTATCTAAGTGCATGCAAATATATAATGATCTTATAAAGCTAAGGGGCTTCGACCGCAACTGGTGATATCGGCTTCTGGCCTCACCGTCACATTTGTTACATATCCACATTCCACGTTCTAAGGACACTACGAGGATAACTGATAGGTACTTGGTCTCTGTAATTCCTAGTATATTTTGTTTCTAAGTAGGATTGAACCATACCTATTTTGTCCTAAATGAAACAATACATCGTTAAGATTGCAAACTTTGGATAGAAGTAACTCACGATTTTTTTTTTAATTACGAAGTTTATTTGATTGATTAAAAATTTAATAATCAGAATAATTATTATTCTTAATTATTAATTTAATTAGCTATTCAATATCTAAAAATTGCAATAAGTAAATTGTCAATCATATAGCTTAGTTCTTAGTTAAAAGACGTATAGGGTAACTGTTACAATTTTAAACAGGGCTAAAATCAATTTAGTTTAGCTTAGGTCTAAACAGTGAAGTTCGAAACATCTTAGAACACATTTTTATACACAGCTAGTGTTGCCCGCGGCGTTGTCCGCGTGGTTAATTGTCCCACAGAAACATTTTATAAACTATCCTTAGTGTTAATCTAAGTTACCCACTTATGTGCGTGTGCCAAATTTCATGAAAATCGGTTCAGAAGTTTTTGCGTGAAGAAATAACAAACATACAAAGTTTCGCATTTTAAAATATTAGTAAGATTTTATAAGTAAAAGTAATAAAAAATACTTCAACATGAAAACTCTAATTTCATTATATATCTGGTTGAGTAATTTACACTCATTGTAATGAGACTTCGTTTAAGGTTGAATGATATTTTATGTTAGGGGCTCTACTAAGAGGCCCTTGCTATAGGCAGCGGATATCATATCCAGTGTCTAATCCGGCCCTGGTAAGCTAAATAATTTTAACACATTTATCATAAATAGTCAATTAGTGAAACACTTCGTTCTAAAATATAAATGTTTAATACTACATGTATGTATTAAATAATAATAATAATAATAATAAATGTCCCTGGACAAGTCACACAAATTGAATCTAACCCCAAAGTAAGCAAATTATATGCTTGTGTTATGTGTTCTATTCAACGATTCAAATACATAGAAATACTTAAATAGATACCAGAATAAATTTAATAAACACCCAGACCTGGAAATGCAGACATCTAAATGTTCATCACACAAATACCTTCCCCCGTCGGGAATCGAACCCAAGCCTCGTGGTTGGTCGATGTAGTTAGGTGTGTACGCTAGCTACTCGACAACGAGGCGGTATTAAACATTTATTGCAAATGTTTATCACGTTAGCACGGATCCAAAAATAAATATTGCGTGGGCACACTTATTTTTAAAAGATAAGATATAAAACAGATAAAAAGCTGCATCAGTATTTTTGAAATGTTCAGTATCTTTTCTTGAAGGTATTCGATGTTTGCTATTCGGATGTAAAAGTTTATTGTTCAATTTTTATTATTCTTATCTATATTATATCATGTTAATATATTTGCAACTTAGGTATATACAATTTAGTTGTAAACTGTATAATATTTTACACATTTTTAACTTATTTTTGGAAAGAGTTTCGAAATAAAAGTAATAGTAGTAGAAATTGAAATAATTTTAAATTTTAAGTTCTGAACTTTTACAATTTGCTTTTGCAAGAGAAACAGATGATTATTTTTAGCATATCTTATTTGATAAAATTACCAGTTCATTCTTCATACCTACACAATGACAGAGTTCACTTGTGATATCGCAGTTTCTCATTCTTGGATGTATTGCACATATCTTTAATTACTTAAATTGTACAACTACATTTAATATTTTAGACTGAAATCAAAGTATTCAGACCCGAAATCGAAGCATTTTGTAAAATATTCCCAGTAGCTCCGGGGGAACCGTGTTAGCCCTGAACTTTTCCTAGTGTGTGGAATAGGCAATCTGCCTTCCTGCCACGCAGCTCGTAAGAGTCGAGCGCAGGTTAAATAGATGACCTATTACATATACCAACAATACCACTGGTGGTAGAGTGCTGTGCAGGAACTTGCTCCTGTAGAGCCACCGCCTCACTTGTTCCGGCCGTAATAATGTTTCTGACATGTTCCGTTAGACTTGCATAATAGGTCTTACATTACAGAAACAAGACAGCAACGCACCTCTAACATGTATGGTGCTTATAGGCCATGACTGTCTGTTAGCATTAGAATGACATCTTACATAAAAACAAAAAGTGTTACTAAGTATAACTTACAAACATTAGCTTTCAAAGCAAGGGTAATTAAACAGCTTCTAACCACATCAACCATCTTCGACCCTTACATTTCTTTTCTTCCGGTAATGTGCGAGTTATACTATTTTGTATAAATAATAATATTCATTGGGTTGCACATTTAATACTCTACATTGCTCTACAAAAATATTGTGTAATTGTAACCAAATAATGATGTAAAACATAGGTATATTTTTTTAAATTGTATGAAAATACTCGTTTTAAATTGTATGAAACTATATAGATGAATCTAAAACAACGGTTTAAGAGTAATTACATTGAAATAGAATGAATGCCTTCTGAATGTTGATTTGAATGTCTGTCTTTGTACAGTATAGTAATACATAATTTTATCGAACTGGCGAAAAGATGCGTAGCCGCCACTACAAAATCTTTTGCTGGATTGAATAGAATTATGCTTTTACATTTTGCAAGTTATATTATTCTGAGAATATTTTCTTTTAATACATTTTTGTAACAAGTGATTCATTTTATATATTTTCACTAATGAAAAGTTCCTAAATAATGTTTATACCCAAATTATATTTTGCTTTTAAAATTATTATAAGTAGGTATAAGCATTTTTTATGAATATTAAACACATGTTAAATATTTTGTTACTTATACTAAGAAATGGATGAAAATCCTAATGTTATGAAAATTTTGTTCTGTGATTCTTGTAAGTACAAAAAATCTTAACAAACATGAAAAAAGCAAATATTTAGCATTAACATATATGTGCTTACCGCCTTAGCTTACCTTATCTTCCAGAAAAAGTTTTAGACGTCCTAATAAATAATGCTTATTTTATAAACAATTGTTACTTAAAAGATAGCATAAACTAAAAAGTTTATGGAATGATTATTAAAACCACTTGTTAAATGTACAAATTAAAAATAGATTATTATTTAAGAATAATTTTAGTGTAGTTAATTAACATTAAGTGAAGATTACAAATGTGTACCTATTTTCTGTGCAATCATTAACGCGTAGATAGTTTAGGTAGATAATAATTCTGTCAGTTCATGGTCAGTTCAATCGTAACGCAGCAAACTGGTAACGCACCAACTTCATGACCTTGGATGGCACAATTCCTAATAAACTACTTAATAGTTTATTCGACCGATTTCCAAAGAAGCGCATAACCATGTATTTTGATAATATAAGTAATGATGAATTACTTTGAATTTTATTAGAAGAGGAATAGGCCTACCGGGGAAACCTCTATAAAAAAAGCGCACCTCAGGTTCTTACCTCCGAGGTGGTGTGGAAAAGGAACCCTTTCCATTAAAAAGGTAATTTAATTTGTTTAAAAGTAAATTTACTTATTTGATTTTAATAGGTTTCAATGTGCTGCTTTTTTGTAATAAACTAGCCTAGCCGACAGACGTTGTCCTGCCCTAACTATGAGTATTATATTTTTTTATATGAACTTTCTGTTTACATCAACAACACGAAGGAAAAATAATTAACGAAAGTGGTCTATCCATTCATGCGAAATGCAATGATCAATGGAAATGGAGTTTCATTTTTATAGATGAATATAAGATCTCGGGCATAAGACAGCGACGCACCTACAACATCTGTGGTGTTTATAGACCGCGGTTATCTCTTACTATCAGGAGAGCAGTGTGCTTGTTCGCTATAATCTCACATAAATAATGGCATAAAAAAAGATACGCACAGGTAGAGACACTTTCGATTTTTGTATTATTAGCAGTTCATGGTTAAAAATCTTAAAGCTAGGTTTGCAATTTTAAAATCTTGTTTTTTTTTATATTTATGCTAATTCTTCAAAATTAATAATTATTGATCATTTGCTAGTCTCGCTTAAGTCCTAAATTGGCTTTAATAATTTGAATAATTCTTAATTATTTCCAAAAAATATTTCTCCATAAAACCACAACGTTAGTTGAAAATAAATTTATAATGTTTTTTATTTGGTAAGTAGCCATATTTAAAAACGATACATGATATTTGGAGATGCAATTGATATAAATAATATATGCATGATAATCAAAAATCCAGTATTTGCAGAGTCCATTGCATTCTTTGTATAATAAAAAAAACAATAAAATAACATTCTGTCATTTAAGAATATTTATGAATATGATAAAGTAACGCTTTAAACTTGTAAATTTTATAAAGACAAATGTTCAATTAGTTTGGCATGAGTCTGAGTCTACTAAATTAAAAATGAGAGGTATCCTGTTAGTAACAATCAATCTGCATGATTGAGCTGGCTTCTTTCTCATGTTTAATACGTAATTGCAGGAATTGCTGTTATAGAAATAAGTTTATGTTCTGTTGACGCTAGACTTTGAACCTAAAGAATGTTATTTTTTAAAAATGGAATTACCATCACAGTTTACTAAAATCGTTCAAGTTTTATTTTACGCTAGTGTAAAATATAGTGGTGTATGTATTTACCCGTAACTTTATTTACGTAAAAAAGACGATACAAACTTTCATCCCCATAAGAGTCTTTTGAGTTTTAGATTTTTGAGTGTATATTTGTTTAAAAATATGAATTTTTGAGTATTAGGTTTAGCTCCGGTCTTTAGCTACATGAAAATCAAAATGTAACATAATATACAATTTAACATTTTCCCCGTATTGGTCCGGATCTACTGTGTAGAATAGGCCATCTGCCTTCCTGCCTGGCTGCTCATATGTGGCGAGCTAAGGTTAATTGAGTCGTTACCACTAACACCACTAATGGTAGGCACTTCAAATGGTCGGGGTAGAGATCCACCGTTTTACCTATTCCTGGCGCAATAGTGAAGGGACGTCGGGTAAAGATAACGTAGAGTAGCTGGTAGACCTGCACAATACACTTAAAACATAAACCGTCTAATTAATAAACATGGAGTAAGGTAAGAGTAAGATTTAAGTTAATATTATAGTCTATATTACATTATAATAGAGACTGTAACACCAGGCTGAACCGTGAAGTACTTACTCCGTGTTTATTATTTTCATCAAAATTTGTACAGCGCTTTAGCTGTGAAAGCACAGCAAGCCTTTTGCATTTATAAGATTAGTTTGGATATAAGTATATTAGTTGTATTGTAAGCAAGTAAAATAGTTGAATAAGTTTTGTTCCTACTTTTAAATATGATCTGTGTCACATGCGATAGAATATCTCTTTAAAATCTCATTTTAACCGGCTTTCAAAAAGGTAGAGTTTGTCAATGCAATGTATATTTTTTTTATGTGATTGATACATTTCTTTTATTATTGAAACGCATATTTATAGCAACGTTTGTGCGTGTGAAAAAAACATTCAAATGATAACATTTGGGTAAGCTACATGGTTCGTACAGAATGTTTGTGGATGGCGGATATTTTTTTATAAACCCAATGACATTTCAACGCATTTATCTTGGGAAAAACTGATAAGAAAGTTATAGATTCAATTTAAATTGGTGAGTTAAAACTTGATTTATTTTTATTTGACTCTACAAAGGATTCTCATGCTCAATTTGACTATGTTTTCTCAACTTTTTTGTAAGTTTTTTACGAGATCACTTATGTCTAGGTTTGTGTCTATGTTTTTTATGTCGTTTTTTAAGATAGGTCATAATTTCGAGGTACATAGTCCAATATAAACTCTTATTAAGATACGACTAGTGGTTTTTGAGTTATACTTATAATGAATACAATTTTGGTAAAAGTCAAAACTCAAACTCAAATTCACTGTTAAGATGTATAAAAATGTATGTGATCCCGGAATCATTGGCCATCTTTCATAAAAAGAATTACAAGAAGAATAATTAAGAATATCTTACGTAAAAGAAGAAGAATGAAATCGTGAAGTTGTGCCTAATTAAATAGTAGAAGTAGGTTTTTGCAGTTTTACTGCTCTTAATTATTTAAATAATAGCTCATCTCGTTAGGTGTTCTGCCTACCAGTGTTTTCTTTTATTAGTTAGTTTAAATTTGTTTAAAAACAAATGTTTTACGCTGTTTAAGGAACGTCTAACTTATTCATATATTCAGCAATCATATTGCCACTAATTCTGCTAGTCTTACAGCTGTGCTGTAGTCCGTGCTAATCTGCCTACATCGATAATAATTCGCGTGAAGGTACAGCATTGAAATCTCACATATTTTGCATGTGCGTCGGGACGGTAATGTCTATTTGAGGCGATCGATTGTTTGGGCTGCCCGCAGTCACCTTAATTGCCCAGAATCAAGGCGTCTCGAGTCTTATAATCTCGACTGTATGTAGCGTTGCCAGGCGTACGGATAAAGCCGGACACAGTCAGGCTTTTTGGTTGCGTGTCCGGCCAAATTAGAGCGTGTCCAGCCTGTCCGGCTTTTGTTAAGCTTTTTACATTTCATGAACGACGATGTCATGTTTCATTGTTTAACAGAAAGATAAGTTTTTGATTATTTGCTAAAAAAGTTTTATTTGTGCCTTTCGTTAATAGTCAAGTAGAATTTAAATATGTTAATTAATATATCTAGAATTTAATGATTAATAATAAAGTAGCAAGACTGATTTGAGATTCGATTTTATTTTTTATTTTACTAGAATTTTACAAGATTTATGATAATAGTTGAACAAGCTTGGTTTTACATACATGTTTCTGTTGTACCTAATGCTGAGACAAAATCCTCAATAATGTAGGGTGTCCGGCTTTTCTACCCAAATGTCCGGCCAAAGTGGACTGTCCGGCTTTTAGGCTTGGCGACTTGGCAGCCTCAACTGTATGTCTGTCATATAATTTAAGATTTAAACTCGGATAGTAACAACTAATTAGAATATTTTTATCTATCAATTCGTAACCGCAGATTAAAAAGTTTATCAAGTTTATTAGCGGCGGTGACGTATTATGGGCGTTGTTGAATGACGTTTTATTTTAAGAATATTTCCTAGAGATATTTCAAGACACAGTTGCTATACCCTTGTACTGATATAAATGAGTGTATGTTTGTGTGTATGTCCCGTTTTCTCGTTAAGCCGTGTAATTTTAATGAATTTTACATTAGCAATTAGAGCTGGGAAACGGGTATAGTCTATTTTTTATTCGAAGTAGTATTCATCTTCAGCAGCAGGCATAGGTATATTGATATATTTCGATGGTGGAACCAAAATATAGTTCCAACGACTTATTTCGGTAGTCGAAATCGGAATTATAGATTAGTACCATTTTTAGTAAAACATCAATCAGCTGTCAATTTCTAAAGTGTGCGCACCGAAAATAAAATTCCCACAACTAGATTTTTTTTATTATTTATTATTATTATCGCTATGTTGAAGGTAAAAAACTTAATAAAAACACTAAACGTCGTATTAAACCCAAGAGTTTTACGTGGCCGAGATATTATATCCACAAATTGCGTCACGTTCAGTCCTGATGCTACCTTTCCATTTTCCTCAAAACTGATAATAAATATTTAAATAGAGAAAAAATATTTAAATCGAGAGATAAATCACAGGTATAGCAGTGCCGCTATAAAGTAGAGGCCTCTAACGCGATAGTTAAAAAGACGTTTAAAAATCCATCTTTGTAGATATATAGATAGGTATCTGGCATATGCGCAAATTTTGTTAAGAAGAACTGACAGAACTCTCACACAAAATTTATTTTTATTTTGAATCGATTCACAAAGCCTAATATTCTTAAGCTTTGCATAATATTCTTTTCTATTTTTTTCTTTCATATTTTTTTCTGCATAATATTCTTTTACTTATAAATTATCCGCTATTTCCCCTTGCCATCGTATCACGCGTGAACTTACGGACTAATTTCTTTAATTCTTTGTCTGTTCTGTTAGTTATCGTCAGGAAAAAGTTCTTATAAAAAAAATCTATACTCTTAGTTAGGACAGGACAAAGTCTGTCGGCTTAGTTAGTAGTTGTCTAGTAAAATTACTGAGGATGGAATTTCATTTCTTTATACTAATACCTACTTATTCTAAATAATACAGGTATTTCATTTTATAGATTTACTAGCTGACCCGGCAAACGTTGTTCTGCTACTACTATTTAATGTGATTTTAGTAAAAAATTGGGGTGAGTCACCCATGTCACTTAGGGGTATGAAAAATAGATGTTGGCCGATTGTCAGACCTACTCAATATGCTCACAAAATTTCATGAGAATCGGTCAAGTCTTTTCGGAGGAGTACGGTAACTAACACTGTGACCCGGGAATTTTATATATAAGAAGATGAGAGTTGGACTTTTATGAGCATCTTCACGCCCATATCGCCGAAGACGTTGGCAGAGGCACAACCAGGGCACCCACGACTAGCCGAAGACACTTAGTCCCACAATATGATAGTTGGCAAGCCTATCGCCAACCGGGCACATATCCAATCCCGGGCAACGTTATTTTTTAAAAGAAAACTGAAAATATGAATTTTCCTATTTTTTTTGTTGCCCGACCCGGAAATCGATCCCGGGACCTCAAGCAGTCAAGTCCGACAACTGGAACGCTAGACCACAAAGGTGAACTATTAAAAAGGCAAAACCATATGCACTGACACTTCCGCAAAGTATATTAATATAATGTATGATGTAATATGAACGTAGTATTAACGACACAGATAAGAATCTTAACCCAAATTTGCCATATGCTAGAATGTATCTGCGCACAAAAAATTAAGTAATTGCTCCTCATGGTCAGACATATGATAAGAATAAGCAATAATGTCTAAGCTAATTCAACATTTTTGTAACATCCAACATGTTTAAAATACGTCATGAGATTATATTTTTTTGTAAATATAGGTACTGAGTAGGTATAATAATAATATGTATATAATGACAACGAATTTTCTTTTTTTTATTTATATATCATTATTCGTCAGTGTAATGACCCAAAACTAGATTTTATGCAGTGATAAAAAAGAAAAAAGAAGAAATATCTTCACGTCCATATCCCCGAAAAGGTAGGCAGAGGCACAACCAAGGCAACCCCGACTAGACGCTAAGTCTCAGTGTGTAATAGATGACAAGCCTCTCACCAACTGGGCACATATCCAATCAAGGGCGATGTTTTTTTTTTAAATTAGAAAATTGGAAAAACCAAATTTTCTTTTCGTTGCCAGACTCGGGAATCGAACCCAGGACCTCATGCAGTCAAGTCCAACACCTGGACCGCTAGACCACAGAGGCAGTAATCAGCGCGTTGCTATGCCGAGTTTGGTATCCATACTTCAATTCTAATCCTACTAATATTAAAAAGCGAAAGATTGTATGTATATATTCCTTTACGTTAAACTGCTGAACCGATTTTCATGAAATTTAGCACATACATAGAGAGTAATGTGGATGAACACATAGGAATCATCATCAATCATATCCAGTAAAAATGTTCCTATGGGACCATTAACTACTCAGGCATCGACGCGGGCAGCAGCTAGTTTAATATTATACTCGTACATATACGAAGCTCTGTCTGTCTTTTGCTCTTTCACGGCTAAACTGCTTTCCCGATTTTGATGAAATTTGGTGTACATATAGCTAAAGATCCAAGTTCAAACATAAGCTACATTTTTTCATAAATCACATTCCACAGGACTAGAACAGGGGTGAAAGTATATAAGAAAACTATTCCACACTCACGGAGTCGCGCGCATACAGCTAGTCTGAAATATTTTGTACTAGCTGCGCCCCGCGGTTTCACCCGCGTAAGTCCCAATCCTGCGGGAACTCCGGGATAAAAAGTAGCCTATATTTTATCCTGGGTCTCCAGCTACCTACATACCAAATTTCATCGTAATCGGCTTTGTAGGTTTTGCGTGAAAGAGTGACAAACATCCATACATCACACATACAAACTTTCGCATTTATAATATTAATAGGATAAATAGGTAACTGAGTTATATAGTTTCCCGTAATCCGGTGATTGGTGATTGATTGGTCCAAGACTGCTGCAAAAAAAAAATAGCTTGATACCAACTTATCTATCTGACGGCACTAGTGGAACAATCCAGTCAAATTAGTAGATTATTTTAAAAGCGGGCGAAGGGGTCATCGCATGCTTATGTATTATTTTTTAAGATAATGTATTTTCTGTTGGTCTGAGATTAGTTATAGTGGAATAAGAATTATGTTTGTATGCCTTTTGTATAAATAAATAATTAAACAAGTTTTTTTTTGCAAAGTACATTATTTCAATTGTTAAAAAAAATACAGACTATATTCTCCATAATTTCTTTAAAAATCCTTTTGAAATTTAAAATGTCTAAGTGGACAAGCACGACATGCACGTTTTTAAAAGACTTCCAAAACAGCTTTTGTTTTTTTTTTTTTTATGTTATAGGAAGGCAAACAAGCAGGCGGATTTCCTGATGGTAAGAAATTCACGCCGCCTAGAGACACCAAAGATCTAAATGATGCGTTGCCAACCTGAGGTCAGGATGTTAGGCCTCGAGCAAGAGTAAGTTAACCGGCTACCTTACCCTCCGGACCGGAACACGTCATGACGTTATGGCGGCAGGAATAGGTAAGGCGGTGGTACCAATCCGGGCGAGTCGCTGCGAAACTCTACCACCTAGTCAGATGTGTTAGCGACGATAAGCCTATGCTCGCCTTTTACGAGCTGCCTGGCAAGAAAGGCTAATATTATTAACATTACATTAGAAAGCTGGTATTTCTCGTATAGTTCAATTTAAATTAAAACAGTATCCGAGTTATGGTAATTGAATAAAATGCTCATTAATTTGTTTAATTAACTGACATAAAATTAAAATCGAAGTCGACATTTGACTTATCATACGGAAGTTTTGGCGCCATCATGAATGAAGATGGTCGTAATTTTTATTAATTATTTAATTTCGTATTCATATTGAGTTAAATAGGTTATTTTAGGTGGGAACTAGATCAATTTTGTTCAGTGAAAGTCAAATCTTCTTTTCATGAAGAAATTAGTTTATCGTTTATTTCCTCGCTGTCGTCAAATCTCACTAGATGAGCTTGAGTAACGAAGCCACCGCTTTACTCAAGACCTGACCTGACATGACCTAGTGACTAATGACTAGGAGTTTTGGCGCCATCGGCAGAAAATATGGTAGAAGTTTTTTTAATAGTTATTGAATTTCGTGTTAATATTGAGTGAAATTCGTCAATATTGTTTAGTGAAAGTGCACAAATGAAATAATCATTAAGAAATTAGCGTATCGTGTATTTCCTCGTTGCCGCCAAATCTCGTTACAGAGCTTGTGTAATGAGCCACCGCTTTACCCAAGAGCCTAACTGCTGACATGACTTCCTGACGACTAATGACTGATGACTAATTATAATTAATTGAAATTGATATAAAATTTGACGCAAATTTCTACTTGATTAATGGCTAAATACTAACGTAAAGGCCAAAACCTAAAGAAAGAAAAGAATACTAATGACTGTGTAAGAATTAACTAACTTGACACTGGCAAAGTAAGTAGTGAAAAACGATCGAAAGCCATATTTATAAAAGAAGAAGAAGAAATTATTATATAGAGACGATAAAAACTCATTCTATGACAAGTTACCGAATGCATATTTTTATTCACCTTTCGTGTCACTGGTATCTCCTCTATACTTTTTGTTTTTGTTATTAAACGATAGAGGGCAACTGCGGATATCTGAAGTACCTACACCGTGCATCCGCCGATTATAATAGAGTTGCAAATATCTATAGTGAGGACGTCCAATGCAAATCTTGATTGCAGCTGAGCCCGCATGTTCGCCCACCCTCGAACATTGTAAAAAATGCAACGACCCCCAATATTACTAATAAACGTCTGTCAGTAATAAGTACAAATGGTGCTGTTAAATTTTGATTAAAATAAATGTTTATTTTAAAAGTGTATTTGTTGTTGCTTAAACTTCCTTTTCCCTCAATTGTAGTAGGAGAGTCGACTCTACAATTATGATTTTAATCATGGTACTTATGTTATAGATAGTATGATATATTTGTGTTATTTTAATGCATATAGACTTAGTATCGATTGTCTTCGATAGGACTGGAAAGGTAAGAGGTAACAAATTTAATGATGATAAGAAATATACGTCGGCGGTAGACACTAAATAATAAATAAATAAAAAAATAAATAAATATCTCTGGACAAGTTACACATATTAAATCTAACCCCAAAGTAAGCATATTATATGCTTGTGTTATGGGTGTTAGTCAACGACTTTAATACATAGAAATACTTAAATGTATACCAGAATAAATTTAATAAACACCCAGACCCGGAAATGCAGACATCTAAATGTTCATCACACAAATGCCTGCCCCCGTCGGGAATCGAACCCGAGCCTCGCGGTTGGTCGATGCAGTTAGGCGTGTACGCTAGCCACTCGACCAACGAGGCGGTCAAACTAACTAACTAAAGGACTAAAGGTGGAAAACTTGTGGCATACGTTAGATTACCGGGTGGCCTTAACCCTATACTTAAAGCCGGAGCAAGGTAGGAGCGAACAAAGGTATGGTTACAAGAATAAATAGGTCGATAGTAGTAGCAATTTAGGAAACTATCAAAAACTTGTCACTTTTGGAATCATTTAAATGATTTAAGAAGTAATTTTTTAATAATCTATTTTTCCCCGTGTTTGTTTGGGATTAGGACCATCTGTTTCGCGCCTTGCAACTCGGAAGAGGCGAGCGCAGATTTAACAGGTAATTATCAACGAGATCACTAGCGGTAGACAGATATACAGCAACTTGCCCGAGTAAAGATCCAGTGACTTTTTTTTGACGTCGACGACGTTATTCAGAGTGTTTGTTCCATTTTTTTCTTATATGTGTTTCAATTAAGTTTATCGCCTCTATGGTTTAGCTGTTCAGGTGATGGACTTGACTGCATGAGGTCCCGGTTTCGAATCCCGGGTCAGGAAACAAAAAGAAAATTTGGTTTTTCCTATTTTCTAATAAAAAAATGTTGCTCGGGATTGGATATGTGCCCGGTTGGCGATAGGCTTGCCACCTATCACATTGTGGACTTAGTCTCTTCGGCTAGTCGTGGGTGCCCTGGTTGTGCCTCTGCCTACCTCTTCTATCTCTTCTTGAAGATACTTTGTTTGATGCAATGTCTTGTAGTTGTGCGTTGTATACATATATACATAAAAAGGCGGCCAAGTGCGATTCGGATTCAGATGAAGGGTTCCGTAACAGCAAGTAACATAACATGAATATTTTTTAGTTTATATAATATAGTGGTTGCGGTTTAAGATTAAATAAATAAGTGAAATTAAAATAAAAAGCCTTTTACTTCCAGATGTACTTTAAGAGTAAAGATTTGTTGCGATATACCCATAGTATGTATTTATATATTTTAGTACTTATATCTAATGTTAGTACTTATATCTAATTATATCTGTGTACTAGTTTTGTTATTATTTATTCTATCCTATTATTATTATTTATTTTAGTAGGTGAGCACTTATTTTTTTCTGGAACCCCTCTCAGGTAAAGGCCTCCACCAAAGCTTTCCATTTCTCTCGACCTTGGGCTAGTTGTTGCCATTTTGGTCCAGCGGTTTTTTTCAGATCATAATCCCATCTAACGAGTGGTCTATTTCTACAGCGTTTGCCCGGTGGGCCTTTCCATCTAATTACCGTTTTAGTCCATCTTCGATCTTTAAGACGTGCTATATGACCGGCCCATTTAGCTTTAGACTATAGCTAAGAGCGTATATTGCTTTTGTTTTAGATCTTATTTTAGTATGGTTTATTTTTTGAATTTTCTGGATACTACTACGTTCGAAACCTAGCTGGCATGTAATTATTTTATTTTTTATGTTATTGTTGAATTTACAGGTTTGACAAGCGTACATTAGGCAGGGGATCAGGCAAAAGTCTATGACCTTCTTCTTCAAAATGACAGGCATTTCGTATTTAAATACCTCCTTGTAGCTCCAGTATTTATTCTATGTCTGTCTGACTCTTCTCTCCACTTCTAATTCATTAGTTTCTTTTTTGGAATCCAACTTGTTTTCCTAAATATATACATATTGGTGTATATATTCCAATGAGACCTTTTCTACAGTTATTTTTGATTTTGTGTGATTCATCATGGTGTTCGTTTGTCTTGGTGGTATTAATTTCTAAGCCCACTTGTCTGCTTACTTTATGTAGACAATTGAAAATGTATTGTATTGTAGTTTACGATTTAAGGCGTTTAAAAAAACTGCTTACTAGATCTCGTTTAAGCCAATTTTCGGTTTCGATGTACATCATATATAGAATCTGTACTTGTTATCGTTGGCACTTGTGGAATTCCATTGTGTATACACTCTTTTAAGGTAAATTTTTGTACTTTTCCACTATACACTTTATTTAAGTATCTTCACGCCCATATCCCCGAAGAGGTAGGCAGAGGCACACCCAGGGCACCCACGACTAGCCGAAGACACTAAGTCCCACAATGTGATAGGTGGCAAGCCTATCGCCAACCGGGCACATTTCCAATCCCGACCAACATGTTTTATTAGAAAATTGGAAAAATCCAATTTTGGGTTGGCCGACCCGGGATTCGAACCCGGGACCTCGTGCAGTCAAGTCCAACACCCGGACCGCTAGACCACAGAGGCGATTTTATGTTATACTAAGCCCCGATGATATTGTGAAAAATGAAACCGTGGCTGTGAAAAATAAAGCTGTGCCTTTAGTGTACCATAAAGTGTTAAATAAAGTGTATAGTGGAAAAGTACAAAAGTTTACCTTAAAGAAGTGTATATCACGTATGTTTTTCAGTTTTATCTTTCTCTTATATTTAAAGTTACAGTGGAGATACATTTCACCACTTCGGAAGTGTCTCTCGCGCAAACTATTTTTAACATCAACATAATTTTTGAAGGACTTATCCATAGATACCCCACACATTATCTACATATTTATCATACATTTGTTGAAAATATTTTATGTTTTCAAATTTTTTTGGTTCTTTCTATGTTTGTTTTAAAATCATAATGCAACTCACAAAATACATCTAAGTACTTGTCGAGATTCATCAGTGTTTTTATTATAGTTTCGGACAAAAGTGGCTGTGACATACTAACGGACAGACAGACAAACTTGAAGAATCTATAAGTGTTCCCTTTCCTCCCTTTTTTCAAAGTCCCTTTTTTCAAAGAATATAAAAGTATGAATACCAAAAATAAACTTTCAACGAAAATTAGTTTGAATAAGTTATCATTTACACAGGATAAGGACACATTATTTTTATACACGAAACAAATATATCACAAAGCATTTTTTTGATCTTTAGCACTTTCGAAAATCGCAAATATTGCTAATATATAAACAAATAATATGCAAACCAATTTTTTTTTGGCTTGTTAAAAATTGGTAAGTATAGCGGTGTTTCTCGGTCGGTTTTTTGGGTCACATTTAGCCAATTTATTTTACAGTAAATATAGCTTTACACATCTATCACAATATACTAGTGATCGCCCGTTGGTCGAAATTCGACCATAAAAAATTTAAATATCTTGTTGATAAGAACGCCATCTTTATTTCTCAAGACCAACTACTTTGTTTCCAAACTTTTTGGTGCGCCATCTGTGATCTTTTATCGTTATCGTCCATGTATTTGTTTTTTTTTGTGTCAAATGCACAGTAGTGTGGGTATGTTTTTATTTATTGATTTAATGTACTTTATAAGCATAATTATTGAAAAATATTAGCGTTCTGCACTTCTCCTACACATAAACTATAAGCGTGCCAAATTGTATGCTCCTCCATCCTCGCAATTTTCTTAAAAAGGGCTCCAAAGTTTTGGCATCACGTATTAATATATATATATTAATACCTATATATATGCTGTCAAACTGCGAAATCACAATTTCAATATTATGCCGTCAAGTGTACGAAATTGATTTCTCTGTCATTCCATCATCAAATCTAAACTTAGTTCCAATGAGTCCACCTCAAAAGTATCTTCGTTATTTCAAATAAAAAAAAAATTAGTTGTTAAATGACGGAGAAATCACCACAACTAAAAACCCCAGCTGTCTAACATAATATATCGCTTTATTTTATAAAACTATAGAAGACTGAATTCTGTACAATATAGATATATGTTTACATATTAATATAAACAGTAGTTAATAACACTAATTCTGTACATGTTTTTTTAAATGATTGCCCTGTATTGTACACATGACTATCTTAGATATCCGCGGCTTCGGTCACGTAGTTTAGTTATTTAATATTTAGCTCTCCCTTTGAAATTTTAAGATAAAAATTAAAAAGTAGGTAACTTACATCCTTTTCCAAAGTTTAAAGTATTTTCACGCCTATATCCCCGAAGAGGTAGGCAGAGGCACAACCAGGGCACCCACGACTAGCCAAAGACACTAAGTCCCACAATGTGATAGGTGGCAAGCCTATCGCCAACCGGGGACAATTCCAATCCCGACCAACATTTTTTTTATTAGACAATTGGAAAAATCCAATTTCCTTTTTGTTGGCCGACCCGGGATTCGAAACCGGGACCTCATGCAGTCAAGTCCAACACCCGGACCGCTAGACCACAGTGGCGATTCCAAAGTTTAATCTATTTTTATTTAAATATCAAAATCAGTTTGGCAATTTTGGCTTTTCTAATTTTACCTCAGGTACTTAAATAGTAGGAATACGTTATTGTCTTTACAGATTTATCTTCACTTTGGCAATTCCTGTGAAATTTAACTTTATCCAAAGATATAGAAACCTCTAACAGAAGATTAAAAAAATAGAAATACGTCTCTGTTGTCCGGCGTAAGACATGACTTCTCAGGTCCTGGATCTCCTGTTCGGGTAACAAAAAAAAATAGGAAATTTATAGTTTAAATTTTCTAATAAAGATAACGTTGCCACTTCCCGGGATTGGATATGATGTGCCCAGTTGGCTATAGGACTGCCACTTGTCATATTGTTTGACATAGTGTCTTCGGGTAGTCGTGGGTGCCCTGGCTGTGCCTTAGGCTAACTCTATGGGAAATGGGCATGAAGATACTTTATTAATAACACACATTTAGAAAATCTAGCAACAAATTAATACCAACAATAGTTAAACGAAATAGATCCTCCAAGGGTAGAGTGGTATAGGCGGTAACTCTAGGTGTGGGGTAACTACAAAGATAATTGTATTTGTAATACATTTGAAGTAGTAGCCAATTTTAAATATTTAGGATTACAGATTAATAACAATATGAATTGGAAAATACATATAAATCAAGTTTGTAATAGATTCAGATCAATTTTAGCCAATTTTTTTTACCTACATAAAATTATTAATAAATGCACTCAGTACATTGTTCATTATGCTCTTGCTGACTCCTTACTAAGTTATGGGTTGAAATGTTATGGCCTTTCCTTTAAGACCTTCTTTGATCAAATAAAGCAGCTCCATACTAGGATAATTAATTATTTGGTAAATAGAAAAAACAAAGAAAAATGTAAACATGATTATGACAGATTATTCTCAATTTGAAAATTCTTCCTGTTCACTTTAAAGTTAAATATTTAAACATAATAGAAAACTATTACAACGAAGACCACAAGATACAAAAAACATATAACTATAATACTAGAATTTCTAAAAACAAAAGAGTGCTTGAACACACTGTCAAAAATTATTATGGACAAAGAATAATCGAGTATATAACTCCCAAATTATGTAATAAGACGTATTCCGTTCTCGAGGTCAATAAATTAAAGATAGGCTACTTAAAAGTAAAAATGAAAAACGAACTCCTAAAAATTTAAGAAAATATGTAAGCTGTACGATATATAAAATATAAGCAAGTAAATTTAAAACAGAGACTCTAATTATTATAATTTATAATTGTATGCAAAGCACTATATAAGCAAATTTACTAGTAATAATAGTATGTATCTGAGCGCATCGCCAACAAACTGCTTCATAGTTTGGCAAAACTTGTGTAATTTAGATGTAAGTTTTTTCAGAAGAAAATAAATAAAAAAAATCAACACTGTTTATACCTGGCAACCCAAAAAAATAACAGGCAACCCAACTTCTGCACACTTTTTACCAGTTTGGCGCAACTCTCATATCAAAAAATGAAAAAAAAAGTTTGCTATGTTTATTATCTGCCCAAATCATATGACACTGGTTGCCTTATATCTGAACGCCTTTAGACTTACTTTCAAATTATACGGGTTATACTTTTTCAAGTAAACTTTGTACAAATTCGGGTTTGCTATGTATCTATGGAAGTCCCGCCTCTTATTACGTAGTATTTATATACTCTTTGCAAAGACTACAATACTCTAACTCTTTGCTTTTTACGTCATATACTTCATAGAGTAGGGACAATTTTTTTTATCAATCTTAATAAAATTTTGTGTTCGGAGTCAATGAAAATGTTACAGAAGCCTTACGGTGAATCGACTTTTTAAAAAACCTGCGCTTATGAGTTGTATAATGCGTTTAAAAGCGGTCGAGATGTTTTGGAAGATTTGCTTCGCTGGTAGGCCATCAACATCTGAAGTCGACATTGCAAAGTTGAAAGAGACAGTGACTGAAAATCCTTATTCAATTTTGAGCGAGATAACCGTAAAACTTTCTGTCTTACTAGTTAATCCGTATCAATTTAACTAATCATTTGGGAATGATACATGTTGGCACTCGGCTAATCACAACAGAACTACATTTTCTCCAAAAATTCCATCGTAGGAGAGTCGCTGATTACATAATAGAACGAGTCACTTGCGGCCATTAGGTTAATGCAAAATATAATACGGACATGAAATAGTACCGGGAAAATATTAATAATACTGAAACTGTTTGTTATTCATCATTGTTCATAATTAGATTATTCGTTGGCGTAAGTGTATCGTTTCTGAAGGAGTGTACGAAGGTGATAAAATAAATTTTGACAAAATTATAATTGGATTACTCGTTAGCGTAAGTGTATCGTTTCTGAAGGAGTGTACGAAGGTGATAAAATAAATTTTGACAAAATTATGATTGGATTACTCGTTAGCGTAAGTGTATCGTTTCTAAAAGAGCGTACGTCGAAGGTGATAAAATAAATTTAGATGAGTAACGAACAGTTTTAGTATTAATAATCTTTTCCCGGTACTTTCTTGACAGAGTAGTTTAATAAAAAATCAAAACTTTGAGACTTTCATCAGCTAATATCATGAACAAGGGGATTTAAGTTTATGAGTTTATTAGTTTAAATACCCCCCGTGTTGGTCCGGGCTCCTTTGCAGAATAGACCATATGCCTTCCTTGCCAGGCAGCTCGTCAAAGGCGAGCATAGGCTTACCGTCACTAACACCGTGACATCTGACTAGGTGGTAGAGTTTTGCAGCGACTTGCCCAGATTGGTACCACCGCCTTACCTATTTCTGCCGCCATAATGTCATAACGTGTTCTGGTTCGGAGGGTAAGGTAGCCGGTAATTTAATTTGATTAAAACAAAGACTGCATTTAACAAATTATGTATGCGCTCGCGCGCGCGCGTTGTGTGTGTGTGTGTGTGTGTGTATGTGTGTGTGTGTGTGTGTGTGTATGTGTGTGTGTGTGCGTGTGTGTGTGTGTGCGTGCTTTAAAATATGTTAGTTAATGCTGAGTGGTGCTAAATAATATGGATTGCTACCTAATTGATTCATGCTTACTTTATAGAGACATACTCGTATAATTTGCCAACTTCGCTCCAATTAATAGTGTCATAATTTTCGAGACATCGCAGCTGCTAAAAAGGCTTCAAATGTTATCAAATTTAAATGGGCTCAACTGGAAAACCCATGGTCTATCGGCTGGAATCATATTATTTTCAACTAAACTTTAGTTGTTATAGCCCTGATGATGCTTAAATAGTGAAAACGTTTAGCTAAAGTATAATAATAATAAATATTTTGTGGGAAGTACAAATGAAGTTGATAAATTGTTTCAAACACAAATGTAAATGTACCGTTTATGTCTTTATACTCCTGGACCAACCTTAAGCTTAAGTCTTTAAGACTGGTTTGATGATTCTCATTGTCCTGTGGCATCGGTTTTCCTTCGGGAGAAGAATTAGGGTGCAAATGTGAGTTGAGATGCCCTTAAAACAAAGACAAATCGTTATGAAGCTTAGGTCATGGGAAATTAAAACAAATCCTTAAATGTTTCAATCGTGCATGCAACTTAAGGATTTCACTACTATATTTGGTATTTCAGGGACACTAATCTTGGACTGAAGCTCCAGCAACTTATAGAATAGAAGTAAGAATGAAATTTCCTACTTTACTAAGAGATTACTTTTCACTTTAAAACACATTATGTCTTGTGTTGCTTTGACCCTATTTTACGCCAACTTGCAGATGAGCTTTTGCCCCCAGATAATTATCATAAACTGGATGACGGATGTGAATATAAGTACCTACCAGACTTATCTGGTTTAAATTACAGTTTTTGTGGGTATATTTGACGACTGTGTATCTCTGCTTTAAGATATTCGAAATTTTTAACGCTTAGCTGTTTTAGCGACAGCTTGCGTCATATTTACTTTCCTATAAACTTAGTTTTCCTAGGTACGTTCAGACAAGTTTAAAAAATTCTTTAAGATTTGACGCGTTTTACTAATTTAAGTATGGTTTTGTTCTAAGATCTGCAAAGTCTTTCAAAATTACTAATGTATTCTTATAATTTATTACTACTACTGCTAGCTGGCCCGGCGAGCTTCGTTTCACCGGTTCAGTATGAGATATTATAAAGTATTATTTTTCCCATTTTCCCTGCAACTTTCCCCGTTTTTCTCTTCGTAACAACCTTCTCCTGACAATAAGTAACAAAATAAAAAAATAATTACTTAGTCAAATCGGTCCAGTCGTTCAGAAGTTATGCGCTTACCAACACATTTAGCGGTTCATTTTTATATTATAGATTATATGATAATAATACTACATTTAAATTTGAAAACGAATATGATAATGACTATGAATTTATATGGAAAAAAAATCGAAAATTAAAATATTATAATGTACTGAAGGATGTCTGTGTTTGACATATTCGTAATATAAAAATGAAACCCGTTTTCCTTGGTCACGGCAACACGCGTGAATGGCTGGACCGATTTTACTAATTCTTTTTCTGTTGTATTTGTTATTATTAGGAAAAGGTTCTTACTGAAAAAAATATTAAGAATATCTCTCAGAAATATTGAAAAATATACATTTAATTTAGCATATTTTAAAAAACGCGCGTAACGAACGTTAATGTCATTCACAGCCATAGACTATATTGCAAAGAGTATATAAATACTACGTAATAAGAGGCGGGACTTCCATAGATACATAGCAAACCCGAATTTGTACAAAGTTTACTTGAAAAAGTATAACCCGTATAATTTGAAAGTAAGTCTAAAGGCGTTCAGATATGAGGCAACCAGTGTCATATGATTTGGGCAGATAATAAACATAGCAAACTTTTTTTTTCATTTTTTGATATGAGAGTTGCGCCAAACTGCTATATTGAAAGAGCATTGTTTGTTCGGAAACGTGGTTACTTAATTAAATTCGAGCATTATTTGTTCGGAAACGTAATAACATTTTGATTTTTCCCGTACCAACTGAACGGGCGGTACGAAGTTCGCCGGGACAGCTAGTTCGTAATAATTTATATATCTATTTGTATATGTAGTTAGATTTTACAAAAACCTATGTATAATAAAGAAATAGGATACGACATTCAGTTGCATATAACTTGAGAGATCGGAACGTGAAGTTTTATATGTTAATTTCCAGATAATAGTGCATCCGTTTTCTAATTTTCTCTACGTATGATTTGGTAATAATTTTAATTAAAGTACGTAACATACAACTCCGGCAAAACACACACACTGCAATATTGCAAGGGAAACAAGCAGATAGATACGAGTATTTCAAATCTCGCGAGGATGTCATCAAACTTTACCACCAATTCCATTCTGTAGACAGCGAGTAGTCACCGCGACTTATAAGAGATTATGGCAATAGGGAGTTCGTTAAAATCAGCAAATATTACTTCAACCTTTATGCACTATAGAACTTGCACAAACAACAGCAGGCACCTTGGCACCAGAGGTTGTTAACCGGAACATTAGACAGGATACAATTGAGGCCACTGTGTGAGCGAGTTCAAGAGCAATTTAGGTTCGGTAGGTCAGTTCTCCGAAGGTAACCTTGACATTGACAACAATACCCACCAGCGTTTGACATTTGGCTATATTTATAATCTGTTACAAATGCATATAGGAGATAATATGCCTCACATGACAAAAGACACTCCAAAACGAGCACAATTGCTTATAAAAAGATTATCAAGAGAACATGAATCATCATATTCCCTACTAATAAGGTAGGTACAGTACTACTATTCAAGTTATACGCTTCGGTTTTACAATTTTCACTCTTTTTACACTTTATACATTTATTTTTAAATTGGCTGACCTAATCTTAATTTAAGCCAAATGATAAATTATGTGTAATAACAACTCTATATAGATATATTTAAAATACATTCGGATTTCGGATTTAAATAGCAATACTGTACCTAATAACGCTGAAGACATTTTATCAAATTATCTGAATGTTTTATGTTCAGAACTTACCAGTGGGATTTTTTTTATGGCACTCTCTTCTATGAGTTTACTAATTTAGATCTATTTTATTACTGGTGCTGTGTATGTGCAAGCCAATAAGCAATAGCTGGTATCGAATTGAATGAATATAAGAGTCTGTGGCTATGTGAAATTATACATACACACGTACATATATTCACGCCAAGTCCCTTAAGGTGTAGGCATAGAATATCTAGTGACAAGCCTTACGAGTTAGGCCGCCTTCACATTAGGTCGCGAGCAGCGCGGCAGCAGCAGTGCGACAGT
>NJDD01001052.1:13763-35372 GCA_002245505.1 Calephelis nemesis
GATTATGGGAGGCCAACAAACAGACGGATTTCTTGATGGTAAGAAATTCACACCAAAGGTGTTAATGGTGCGTTGCCAACCTAAGGCCGGGATTTTAAACCTCGAGCAAAAGTGAGTTTACCGGCCACCCCAACCTCCTAACCGGGACACGTCAATGACAAGCACTGACGTAATGACGAAATAAATAAGGGGGTGGTACCAATCCGAGGGAGTTGCTGCAAAACTCTTTTACATATTTCTCAACAGGCAAGTTAAAAAATGTGTTTCACAAAACATAATTGAGATAGGTTACTGGGTCGTCTCTAAGCCCTAAATATTTATCTAAATTACGTTTGCTATTTTATCACGGATAAACTACTAAATAATCAATTTTTCCACTTAAGTATGTGATGACTAAAGATAGAACTGATATTATGACGCTGCTTTATCAGACAATAATCATTGACTAAAGAAAAAACATATTGCTCGTCACACTGACAAAATGCTGGCGTAATGGTAGATAGTATTTACACATAAAATTTTAAAAAGCCTAACCTTTCCAATTACATTTGTTTATAATCACTAATAGTTAGTAATATTTTTGTAATATAATATATACCGAACTTAAATATTTATTACCTCTAACCATAGCAACAGGCTTTATTTTAAAAATGCGGTTGTACCGGATACGCAACGCGTGCGCAAGTTTTTACGGACCTCGTCAGGTTTGAGCCGAAACAGCTGTTCGTGGCTTTGACCAAGCTCGGCTACTGACCCGGTTTGGCGCCTCATTCATGATCTGCACGGGAATCGAACCTGTTCTTAAATATTCGTTTTTATAAATCAGCTGCTGGTATGCAATCTGTAGGTGCTCGTTGGTCAAGTGGTCTACGTAAATCAAACGAAGATAATGGGATCTCAAGAATCGGACCTGAGGGTCCCTACATATCTTATTTTTGTAGGCCAGTTTTGTAACTCGTACAGAAATTAATAAAATATCCTACCCAATATCAAGCGTGTGATATTTATTTTGTTTTAGCCGTTGCCCGCAACTTCCTTCGTACATAATATGTTAAATTAACTTCGTGGTTAGTAGTGGGAACGAAATTTTATCCCGCAGTAAAAGTTATTCCAAATGTCGACCCGGACAATAAGCTACTTGTTAATAATTATACAATATATTTAGTAATTTTTGCGTGAATAGCGAAAAGAAAAACCGGCAAAATTTTAATAATCCTCGTTTTGGGTTCTGATTTTTGTTTACAATATTTAGAAAGTTTTTTTTTTATTACTACATTTACGGGTTTAGTTTATCACTGTTTAATTGTATTATACTAGCCGACACGGCAAGCTTCGTATCGGCTGTCATTAACATCTACTAATAGTTTGCATGGAATAACTCTTTGAATTGCAGGGAAAAGGGAAAAAACAATACCTTACATTGTATTTTATTTCCCTACAATTTTCAAAGTTTTTATGCTTATAAGAATAAATTTCCATAAAATAACAGACATAACAAAAAAGAATTAGCAAATTATTAATAGGTTGATTCATTCAAGCGTGATGCGAAGCTAAATGTGGATTAAAATTTATAAATGTACAAAGTGATAAAATTATTGTAATTTTAAATAGAAAACAAAAGTATACCTACGAATTAAATGAATACTGTTTTAAAAGTAACCAAGTATTTTCCTTATGACATTTTTGTAAGTCAATGAAACTTTACACAGAAATACTCGTATATCTAAGTACTAAAATTAAGTTAATTAAACGCCAGAAATGCTGACAAATCGTAGGCTATTTCAGATAATGAAAGTAAGATAGTATCATCACGCCCATATGTATGACGCATAGGCAGAGGTACTATTTCTGCACCCACGACTAATCGAAGACTGAGTCCCACAATGTGATGTCTCATAGATATCTCATATGACATATCCTATCCCGAGCAAAATTGTTTTTTTTTATTGGTGGATAAATTGGGAAAAAGGTTTGTTGCCCAACCCGGGAATCGAAACCAGAACCTCATGAAATAGACCACTTCAAATAAAAAAATATATTCATAAGTTGTGAAATTGCGTAAGCGTATGCATCTCAGCTTGTAATCAAAGTTAAAAAGAAAAACCCAATAAATGTCCACTTGAATTTATTAGTTTAGATTTTATTATTAAAATGCGTAACTTTTTAATGTAGTTTCTCCCATTACATTTTAATATTCGGTGAACAATAATGTGACCCTACCCGAGTCGCCATAGAAGGGACGGAGGGATCTAAAGGCAGTTCATACTGACATTAACGTTTTACTGTTTTGTAATTTATTTATTTTATAATCAGTTTTACTAGCAAATTGGAGGAAGAAGAAGAAGAAGGTTTCTTGATAATATCAGTTTTATGCAAAATTAAGCTTACTAGCCCCCTATCCTCCGTGCTGGTATACGACAGAAACGAGCACTGATGTTGTGGTGTTAGCAATCATGAATGGCGAGTCAAAAATACTAACTACTTACTTAACTTACTGACAAACGAACGACGCTCGACACTTATGAGCTATATTTGGTGGAAAGAAGTTGACCTTGTGTTTTCTAGCTAACTTATCCTATAAATATTTTTTAATGGTAATGGGACCAGCATTTACCATGTCGATTACATATAAAATAAATCCCTTTTTCCTTCGTCATCGTGTCACGCGTGATCGAATGGAAATTCATGCTTAAAAATTATCTTGGTATAAGACAAAGTTTGTCGGCTTCAATGTTCTGACCTTATTCCGGTTGTCTTGATAGGATAAATATAAGGGTTGCAATGGCGGTAATATTAGTGCAATATATATCCTTTCCATTAATACAAAATACTAAAATACTATTAAATACCGAAAGGCTGCTTTCACGGTCCTGGGTTGAATTATACAATGGATTGAGTTGTCCAGTTTAGGGTGTTTTAACCTTATGTTAGAAATTAACTCAAATATTTAACCCTGTAACATATACAAGCAGTTCTGAGAAGGTATGTCTTGAACGGTAAAAATTATATTTCATTAGTCATTTTGTAGCTTCTAGATTTATTATGTTTAACCTATTTAGACATTTTGATGACCGTGCCCTGTCGCAAGAACCAAATGTTTATGTCCAATTTGGGTAATGGCTGAGTATGGGAAGAGGGTAAAATTCTTTTCTATTTACTAAAAAAAATCGAATTACTATACTTTTAGAATGTGTATCGATACATTCTAAAAGCATAGTAATTATAGTCTGGTACAATAGTTGATTTTAATTGTAGTTGTGATTATAAACGCTACGCCGTTGTTAGCATGAAACAGCCATTAGAGTGATTTTTCCACCCTCACAGAGTAAAAGAGAAAGAAACATGTTAAAGTAAGGGGCGCCCGCGCACCCTGTTTTATGCATGACGGATTATGTATAAATAAACTCAAATCTGATTTCTTATTTTGAACTTTATGGTCAAAAACATAAAGTTCCAAATTTAATTTTTTCGCATTATAATACATTTTCATGATATTTAATTTTGGTTTTTATTTCAACTATGGAAAGGTTGAAATTATATTTCCATTTTTTTGTAATATTCTTTGCTGGTAGGGTAGGGTGTGCAGTATACGTAAAATTAATAGATGCGACATTTTTTTTTTCAATTTCATTATTCAATTTTAAATTCTGTTTAACTCTTACTTATTTTTAATGCTTTCTGATTACGTCTATTAGTAACAAAAAAGCATTCAAATAAAAAAGTCCTTAAATGTTTATTCGAACATTAACACTAAAAACTCGATTGCCAAGAACGCATGTTTTTTAAAAATTTAATTTTCTTCTATCTAGAATGCTGAACGGACTAAAATAAGTTAATGCCATTATGCTAACAATTTAAAGTCTGTATTATTCAAATTGATTAAGCTGTTTTGGTTACACAAAAATTAGAGTAAAAACAGAACTAAAAAATACGACTTCTGAACCAATTATTTTTTAATAGAGGACGTACTTCTGCAGTGGTCCTATTACCATGAATTCTGAATTTGATGTCGAGATTAACCTTAACCAATTTGATGGAAAGTGAAGAGAGATGGAAGGTGTCTATTTGGTCCGTAACTTTGCAAAGAATACAAGTTTCTTTCCGTCCAAATGAAACATTTTTGTTTGTGGCCGGGGAGTATCCACCTAATCGGCATGATATCCTTACATCTCGATTCGCTAATAAAAGTTACTTTTGGTAAACTTATCGATGAACATAGACTAAATTACTCTAAGGATTAAGTTGACGTTATAGGCTTTGCTACACTGTACTACATATTATAAAGTCAATTCAAACATTGGAGGACTTTAGTCTTATGGTTATTAATAAGACAGAAAATGTTCTATTCATTTACTGATAATTTTGACTACTTATAATCCCGTATTTTCATGATTACCTCTTTTGTAAAAAAATATTCCATGACGGCTTGAAGATTTGTGTTAAATATATATACTTGGTAAATTATAACCTAGGGTTTATAATTATATGTGATATTCACATCTTATTTCCCAATTCCTTTGCCATAACAAGCTTTAAGTTTCTATGAAATTCCGATACTTTAACCCTCAGTACATATAAAATTACCTATGACACAAGTTAACCTGTACTATGCATGTACGTCTACCTGACCCCATGTACGAGCGAGACGGAGATACAACAGCCGTCAGCCGTGAAAAAGACAGCAATAGGACAGATGTTTTGTTAATATGCGGGTGTTTTTTTTTCAAAGGTAATGTAGGGTTCTATAGCTTCCTGGCCGTGCGTGGGAATCTTGTGCCGATTTTAGAATAAAAATATAATATTGTCTATGGTGTGTTTGTTTTTCGCACCTACAACAATAGCCAGATGTTGTGTTGGCAACATTTTACAACTCTCGCTTACAAGGAATTGTTTAAACTTCAGTGAATATTGTTATTTTTGTCATCTTTACATAGTAAAATAGTAAAACAAAGTCGCTTCCTCTGTCCCTATGCCCCTTTGTATACTTAAATCTTCAAAACTGTGCAACGGATTTTGATGCGGTTGTTTTAAAAGCTCGGTGAAGTTGTATAAACCGCGAGGTTAACAACAAGTTAGTCATTCAAAAAAGCGGTTATTTTAATAGATAAAGTGATTAAAGAGGAAGGTTTATATGTATATTTCGTAGCCGTGCAAAGCCGGGGCGGGCCGCTAGTTGGTTATATTCTATTTCGATTATAATAAATTTACTGAATGGACATCAATGTATGAATTTTGAAGCTTACAAACTGTGAGCATGCTATTAGCTTCGTACAGTTTTTGCGATAAGAAGTGCTATTTGGTTGATACGAAGTGAAAACAATTATTGAAGTTGTGCCATGGTGTACATTTATAATAGCAAAACAGCTCTGAAAACACAATAAAGTTTCAGGCAAGTTTTAACATTTGAAGTTCTGATTGTAATTAATTTCCATACGGCCGCCATTATGATGTGCTACAGTTAAGAAATAACAAAAAAAACTTAGAGAAATGCAATGCACGAAAGTAAGCGAGCGCAAACGTGCCCACCAAACTAAGAAGGCCTAATCACGTCCTATTGGATACTCCCGATCCGATAACTGCGGCTAACACAAACCTACCTCCCAAGCAAAACACTAACACACAAGACTGTCTCGGCGACGAAGATCATCTAACGCCGTGAACGAGCCGCCCGCGCCACTGCTCCTCCATCAAGCTCACCCAGTAACCATAACGCAGCACCAAGTCCAGGTACAGTCTCCCGGGAGAGAGCCCTTGTTGCTGACGTTGTAGGGAACAGTCCAATCCATCTAAATAATGATGTCTCGGGCTGAGCACTCCGCTCGGCCTACAGAGCCAGGTGAAGTCGTAAAAACCACACAGTTGGCAACACATTAGTCATTCGAAAAAAAAACAACAATAAAAACGAAAAAAGGATTTTTATATGTCACGCATTATTTCGATTAACGACTTTACTATTTATAAGATAAGCACTACGGTTTACATAATATAGTGCGTTTAAGATGTGTCCATTGAGTTCACTTGTTTTAGTATGCGTACCTTAGAAAACACTCCAGTAATTAATTTGGTCGAAAAAAGATTCTGAATTATTAAAAATAAGACATAGTTGCCATAATCAGCTTTGTCAGGATCTTAGGTAAAGCGGTAGAGCGTCGTTATCTCAGTTCATTGAGATTTGGAGGGCATTGTACACACACGATATATTATTTTCTTCACGTAAAAATTCACTTGTGCACTTCAGTTTATAACTAAACAAAATGCCACCGTAATTTACTAGTTTTACTAGATATACACGAAATTCATTAAAAAGTATCTTCACGCCCGATGAGGTAGACAGAGGTACAATCAGGACACCCACGACTAGCCGAAGACACTAAGTCGCACACTGTTAAAGGTGGCAATAGTAGTGACAATTCATTAATTATGAAAAAAAACTACGTTCATCTTTTGTATTGACCCCGCCATTTCTCCCGATTTACAATAATTAAATTGTTAATGAGCTGGTCTTATTTAAAAAAATGCGACAAAACCTATCTTCGAAATCTAAAATAATTAATTATTGTCCGCTGTTAAGAGGTTGATTAATTTAACATCCAAATGAACTCGTCCCGCAACATTATATTATATCGTTATATTAAAATACTAGCTGTTCCTGCGAACTTCGTTCCGCCCGTTCAGTTTGTATGGGAAAAATTAAAATGTTGTTTTTCCCAGTTTCCTCACAATTGAACAGGATAAAAAATATCCTATGTCCTTCTTCCGATTCTAAGCTCAGCCGCTCAGGTTCAGCCGTTCTTGAGTTATAAATAGTGTAACTAACACCACTTTCTTTTATATATATACAGATATTTTTTTTAGCCAGAACGGATGTAAGAGTTTTGGTTGATGATGTAGTGCTGAAACAAGTGAATGAAATTGTATATTTTGGTTGTGCTTTTAACAGGGATGGAAAGTAGGTACACCGCAGATGTAGAGAGGAGAGTGAGTGCAGGGAATAGTGTGAATGGAGCGTTGGGTAAGCTATTCCAAAGCGAGGTTTTTAGTCAAAAAGCTAGACTCGCTTTGCATAATTCTGTGCTTATCCCAACGTTATTGTATGGAAGCGAGAGTTGAGTATCTCAGAAAGAGTATGAAAGTAGGATAAATGTGGTCGAAATGAGAGCACTACTGAAAATCTGTGGTGTAACGCTCGCTGACCGCATTCGTAACAGTGAAATCCGAGAAAGACTGGGATTGAAAGAAAGTGTTGGTGTTAAAATGCAAAAGGGCATGCTCCGCTGGTTCGGTCATGTAGAAGCAATGACAAATGAAAGATTGACAAAGCAGATAAACAATGCGAATGTCGATGGATGTAGGTACCCAGGGAGACCAAAGCTGACATTTCACGATCAGATATTATCCGAGAGTGGTGTCAAGAGTCTTCGAAATCGGCGTGTTTGTTTGAAAAGGGTAAGGGTTTGTTTGAATGTGAAGGAAGCAAGAGAGGGTTGTCAGGATCGTGAGGTCTCTGCCTACCTCGTAAGGGACTTGGCGTGAAGATATGTATATGTATGAGTGTATGTTTTTTATGATTTTGGAAGGCTAATAAGAAGACTGATTTCCTGGTGGTAAGAAGAGAAGAAGACACCAAAGGTAGTAATGGTGCGTTGCCAACCTGAGGCCAGGATATTAGGCCTCGAGCAAAAGTAAGATTACCGGCTACCTTATCATCCGAACCGGAACACGTCAACGGCAAGCACTTACGTTATGGCGACAAGAACAGATAAGGCGGTGGTACCAATCCGGGTGAGTCGCTGCGAAACTCTACCACCTAGTATTTAATCTTTATTATTTTTTACTTTTAAGTTTTGAAGTCGATTTTTATTAAAACGCCGTTATTTTTATTTATTGTTAGTAAGCGTTACGCGCCGATAAAGACGCCAAAATATTAATTTTTCCCTTACCAAACCTTTCACGCAGAATTTCTTGATTTACCCCGGTGAATAATGTTTTTTTTTAAATTAAAAGGCAAAACCTTTCGCACAGCCTTATACCTGTACTCCCGCCATATGTTTGGAAATCCTTAAGCATCCATTGTTCGGGGCCGAATCGAATACAAAAAAAAAAGAAATTCACCGAACATCTGGCGCTTGCCACCCTCTGACACCCTCGTACGTGAGACAGGTATACGATGGAATTACAAGTGCGAAAGAAATGGATTATGCAGAAGCAAAAAATCAAAAATTGGATGCGCACACGCATCTAGCCGGTTCCGTTTCCGAATTCAAATTTATTAGCATAGGATTTGGTTTTGTTATTGACTAGTTTGGACCTTTTACTTGGTGCTGGTAGTCACTAACAATATTTTTCGAATTTTATGACTGTTCCAACTGTTTTGTTTTTGACTGAGTCGTGTTCTATAAATAATAATGAATATACCATAATTATCTCCTCTGTGGTCTAGCGGTCCAAGTGTTGAACTTGACTTCATGAGATCCTGGGTCGAAACAATAAAAGAAAATTTATTTTTCCAATTTTCTAATAAAAAAAAATGTTGCTCGGGATTGATTGGGGTGTGCCCGATTGGCGATAAGCTTGCCACCTGTCACATTGTGGGACTTAGTGTCTTCGGCTGGTCGTGGGTGCCCTGATTGTGCCTGTGCCTACCCATTTCGGGGATATGGGCGTAAAGATTTATGTATTTATATTTGTATATGCCACAATAAATACATATTAAACCATGTAGTAAGGAAATTATATTATTTATTTGATTAGACAATCAACAAGCACATGGCTTTCTTGATGGTAAAACATAGCCGAAGCCACATCATATGTTAATAAAATTATTTATGTTTTATACGGTACGCTAGTAACACTGATCAGTAGTATAATAAATAAATAAATAATAAATATCCCTGGACAAATAACACATTATTATTTATTTATAACTAAATGTTAATAGTCAGTATTGTGTTCAAGAGTACTAAAAATGACATACTCTATTTCAATTTCCAATATTGCATGGATCGAGCTTCAAGAGTAACCCGGTACAAGTTAACAAGGATAGTCAGTAATCCAAGTCGTAACAAACTTTGTTTACATCTAGATCTAAAAATACAAATATATCTGCGTTTATCACTGAAACGTAAATCGAATTGGATTCCAATCGAACCTAATCGATGTTTAACTTTAGAACCTAACGGCTAGACCAGAGGCGGTCGATTTAACGAATGTCTAGTGTATTTGTAATGACCTGCATGTAAAGTGTTTTTTTTTGTTTACAGGTAAGTAACTATCGTCTACCGTCCGGTGGTGATCGCGTATTCTGATCGTTATGCGGGGTAAGTGCCAAAGTACGTGGCAGTTGGTGTATCCTGGGAGTGCAAGGCATAAAAGGTAGCGGGTGGAGTATGTATCCATTTTCTCCATTGATACATTTAAAAGTGAGTACGTGGCATTTGCTGTACACTGAGTGGTAAAATAATTGTATACACATTTTTAAGGTAAACTCCTGTACTTTTCCACGGTACTGTTGTGGAAAAGTACAAGAGTTTACCTTTAAAAAATATGTGTACAATGAAATTTTACCAAGTTCCGACGATAAAAAAGTGTAGATTTTAAAATAATTGTTGTTTTAGGTTCAGGTCCATGCTACAGAGATGAGCAGGGCGGGCTATCATTATATTATATTTTGTCGATATTTTATGAAACGAATAAGCTCATTGCTTGATTTCTGTCTTAAGAAACACGGTTGCCGTGGTATTATAAAGATGTTTACTCGTCAATGTTGTGTTCTGTATGTTTAAAAAAAAGAATTATTGAACATATATTTGAAATAATTCTTCCGAAACGTCATGCTAATCGTCATGAGTGCTTAATGTTGATAAAGAACGTGGCAGTTGGTGTTATCTAAGCGTTATAAATTAAGAGCGGTAGCGGTTTGTTTATAACTCTACATCTTTTAAGGATTAATATCACGTAAGATTGTGCACTTTATATTGAAGATCTAAAATATGCATAAACTTGGTTGTTTTACTTTTCATACTTAGCATTTTTTAGATCAAAAGTGATACGCGTTCATTACGAGAAAATTTTGTATACGTGTAAGTTATACCAAGATTTTTAACTTATTTTGTTTTTATTCAAAAGTAATATTTAATGAAGTTCAGGAGAAAAACATTATGTAAAAAAATTAATCAATTCCCTTTTTTGCAGTAAAATATTTTTTAATATTTCCATAACTTGGACCAACGTTCACATCGTTCCCTCGGGCTATAAAGCGTCGGTTCGATTCCCGAGTCGGAAATAGCCCGGGTCAAGCACCCGCGCAAAAATTTACACCCGATGCGTTTGTGCTTGTTGCACTGTATTTCGTGCAGTTGTATTTGTTATCAGACCAGGCTGTAAAGGCAAAGTTTAAAATAGAATAGAAATATTTTTATTCATAAGGCTTTGAAGTACGACTCAATAACAAAACATATTATTATTATTTTTTATGATAATGGAAGACAAACAAGCGGACTGATTTCCTGATGGTAAGAAATTCACGCCGCCTAGAGACACCAAATGTGGCAATGGTGCGTTGCCAACTGGAGGCCGGGATGTTAGGCTTCGAGCAAAATAAGTTTACCAGCTACCTTTGCCCTCCGAACCTGAACACGTCATGACGTTATGGCGGCAGGAGTAGGTAAGGCGGTGGTACCAATCTGGGTGAGTCGCTCCGGGTTACTCTACCACCTAGTAAGAAACTACTCATTGATTTCTAACAACTTCTAAAAAGTTTAATATGAATGAAATCGATGGGTACTATGGCGTTTTATTTCAAGTCAACGGTTAAAGAACTGGAGTGAACGGTTCCATCAGTAAATACGGACAGCACGTGTCCGATAACGTATCTTAAATATATTTGATCAACCGGTTCCGATAAATGCCACATCCGAACATTGAATATTTATATTTTCCTACTTAATGTAAATAATAATAAAATATATCACAAGACAAATCGCCTAAACTGATTTAACCTGAAAGGAAGTAATGTGACCGCATCGTTAGTGAGGGGGTTAACGGTAATGTTATCAAATATTCACGAGGCTCAAGTTCGTTTCTCGACAGGGCAAGTATTTGCGTGTTGAATTATCTTCTGTGTCTGTGAATCGCCTCTGTGGTCTATCGGTTAAAGTGTTGGATTTCTTCATGAGGTCCCGATTTCAGATCTCGGGTCGGGCAAAAAAGGAAAATTTGGTTTTTCCAATTTTATAATAAAAAAATGTTGCTCGAGATTGGATTTGTGCCCGTTTGGCGATAGGCGTGCCACCTATCACATTATGGGACTTAGTGTGTTCGGCTAGTCGTGGGCGCCCTAGTTGTGGCTTTGCCTGCCCCTTCGGGGATATGAACGTAAAGATTCTTTATTATCTTCTGTATTCGTTTAAATAACAATGAAATAAAGACATGAGCGTTTATTAAGCTTGTTGGCCCTATATAGATCGAACCCGTGTCTCTAAATTCCTTGTTCTTAGGAAATTTTGATTCTAATTACATTATGCGGTTCAATCACATTTTTTTAACACAAAATCCTTGTAAATAATACAATGGGTCATGTGACATGTCGTCCCTCCCCTACCTCCCTCTTGACCTACAGGTCACGAAAAATTATTAACATGTAAATCTAAACCCTTATCGTTTCACATATTTGGGAGGTGGAATCTGTTGTTTCCTACAATTACTTTTGTAATTTGTACGCTTATACCTATTTATACTACGACATCCAGCTACCTTTTCGTATTTTGCTATGTGAAAAGATAGCAAACAAGCACACGGCCCCAAGAGACAACCGTGGTCTATGGACATCATACATGTTGTAGGTGCGTCGGTGTCCTATGGCCAGGGAGTGACGCCATTCTCCAAGTCTACCGGCTGCCGTAGCATCCGGAGCGGAACATTACACTGTCATTGTGTCGGCAGGAATAGGTAAGGCGGTGGATCTCTACCCGGACAACTTGCAGCATGGCACTCTACCACCATTGGTATTGGTGTTAACGATCTATTTAAAATATGTTTGCCTCTTACGAGCTCCACAGGAAGGGAGATGGTTTATTCTATAATGAGACCCAGAACAACAGGAAAAGAAACGCACAACTGTTGCACTTCGACATCCAGCTACCGTTTTCATATATCTGCTTATTTTATATGTCTGTAGTATTGTAGCTGCGTAAGATTTCTTCCCCGTGTTGATCCGGGAATCCTTTGCAGAATAGGCCATCTGCCTTCCTGCCAGGCAGTTCGTAAAAGCCGAGCGTAATCGTCATTAACACGTGACTGACATCTGACTAGGTGGTGGAGTTTCGCAGCGTCTCGCCCGGATTGGTACCACCGCCTCATCTATTCCTACTGCCATAACGTCAGTGCTTGCTGACGTGTTTCGGTTAGGAGGATAAGGTAGTGGGTAAATTTACTTTTACACGAGGCCGAACATCCCGGTCTCAGGTTGGCAAAACACCTTGGTGTCTCTAGGTAGCGCAAATTTCCGTCAAAGGGGAATCCGTCTGCTTGTTTGCGGCCAATTAATAAAACAATAACTAAACATGCAATTAAACACTATCTGATACTTTCGCATTATGTTGGTGGGATCGCAGCTAAGATCAAGAATCCCAAGATCTAACAGTAAATGAGCACCTGCTCCCAAAATCTGTCCGTTACGTCTCTAACTTTTACGTAATCCACATTTTTACATTAAATAAACTATATTCATTGCTATCTTGATTAATTTATCGGGCGGGGTAGGGCTGTGCACATGTACTGGAGATGTATCGACATATTTGTAAAATTCGATAATTTGAATGTTTTACTCGCAGATAAAAGGCGAAAGCTCTCGCATCAAAATTAGAGTAATTCAGTTGACAATTGCACTCCCTAATGTTGTTCATATTTTTATTGTGTATGGCTTATGTATCAAATATAATTAAATGTATGTCTTTACATTGTAGTTTAATGTTAAACTTAAGTTTTTTTTTCACCTTCGGAAAAATGTATTCTAAATTAACAATATTATTTAACCATTTTATTTTTGATGTCACAAATTAACTATCAACTTTTTCATTTCTAAATTTATTATAATATGTACTTTCTACGATTGGTGACCTGGTTACTCCTTTTCTAATTATTAATGAATGTAAAAATGAACTTGCACTGTTCCGTTTCTTATGTATGTAGTATGTATACCCTCATATTGTATTCAAAATCTGCGTCGTAGATTTAAAAATCGATGTAGAGTTTCTCATTTAAAGTGAGTAAATAAATGATAAAATTTTACTGACTCGAGTGTTTAATATCGATGTCGATAAATATTATACTAGCGATATATTTAGTATCGACATCAATGTATGATATACCAGCGAAGTGTTGTTAGTACGTTTGGCTCGCTAGTGAGGGCCCCCAGAACAGGCTCCGACGCACCTGCCGCTCGTGCCTGCGCGCGCGCCGATACTCCAGACTTTCGACTCGTTAATTAACTCTCTACCGAATTTTTGTTTTAATCTCGCATACATAGTTATGGAGATTCAGGTAAATAGTCGTAAATAAAAATTGATGAATATTTTTTAGGAAAGTCAGTAAATCTCGATGTGTTATAAAATCGTAAGAGTTGATGTAGAAGTACATTTCATATAAAGAGTAGCGATTGAAAAAAAATAGTGGGACACTACATTCTATTAAAGAACTAGCTAAGCCGATATAGGTACATTGTTCCGAACACAGCAAAATAGAATTGGTAAAATTGGCTCCATACGGTCGCGCGTGATCCAATGATTTTGTTTTATCTGTTTAATATTTTTGGATTAGGGCTTAAACTGTAATGTTATGAACTAAATAAATATGTTATTGAAAGTTTTTTTTTATTTACATGTATTGTGGCTTGAAAGAAATAAACCTACTAAAAATTCTTTAATCTACTAAAGAAATAATAATAAATCTACTAAAATTTTTAATAATTTCTTTTTTTAGATTTCGAAAATATGTAACTTTTCGAAATTGAATTTCAAAAATATCGTCACTAATGATCAAAGCTTTTGTTTTGCCAACCCCTAGTTACCGACTTAAGTAAAAGGAAATATTATGTTGTTACTGTTGGTAGATATTTAAAATTACATTTAGTGTTGATTATATTTGATCCAACTTTCTTTGACCTATACGCCATCTGTCCAGAAACAAGAAACTGTGGTTCAAATCCAAAAAAAATTAAACTGAAATTTCCTTATTACTTTCTTTCCTTATATTAAAGATTTCTACGTAGTCAATAATTTAAACATTTGAAAAAAATTCTGCATTTAACATTCTTTTCTAATTATGTGAGAACTTAGTCATTTTTTTAAAAAAAGGTTCTTATTTACATAGTGAGTCCAAAACAAAAAGTTGACAATTAGAAGAACTGGTTACTATGATGATACGTGATCAGGTCTGAGGCGAGGGTCAATCAAACAGCGATTATCGAAACACCTGGCGAATGGATTTGCATAAACCACTACAAAAGTATAACGAGAAGAAATATCGATATCGATTAGTTAAGTCGAATTATTACTCGATCAGCATTTACCACAGAAAGGTCTTGTTTAATGTTTTCCTTATTTAATTTTATGATGTTTTTTCCTAACATGACGTGCCTACGTGCCTTCGAACTGTATATTTCAATTGAATTTAAACTTGCGTGGCCTGCAATTAGTATAGCTATGAAAAATGAAAAAAAAATAAAGATTGTTTAGGATAGGTATCTATAATTATTAAATAATTAACCGACTCCATAAAAACCGACTCCAAAACGAAAAGGAAGAAGTTTTTAATTCGATTGTTTTATTTATTTATTGTATTTTTGTTACGCATGTATCTTACGCAATTATTTGTTCAATAGCCAACCGAGTTTAATGATATTTTTTTAGAAAGATAGGACAGAGTTCCGATGTCGCCCCATAGTAATTTTATCATTATGATTAGTAGTTTTTGAGTTATACTTGATAATGCCTATTTTGTTCTTTAAGTTGACGACCTCATGATTTTTGATTGTGATTTTGAAAAAAAGAATGATCAAATCGTGACGTGGTGTTTGCAGTTTCACTTTGCTAAATTATTTACGTCTTCTTTGTATGGAACAACTTTAATTGACCACTTACAGTTTCATATTGTCGCTATTAAGTGCCAGGTTTTACACCTGAAGACATTACTTTTATTTTTTAGTTTAGTGTAATTTCCTTGCTCTCCTCACGGCCAATTTCAATGATCTTAGCCAATAGATAGCGCTACTAGAGGTGAGTTATTTGAAAATCGTTGTTTTTCAATAATGTTGTGTACGATAGCGTAATAAACGAATATTATATTCTACCACATAAATGATAGTACTTTCATACTGATAATTAAAGCAATTCGTGCAAAATTATTACCTAACTATTCCAAAATATCAGAAATGCACAACGTTAATATTCAAGTTTTCACTATTGCCGGCACTCCCGGAGTGCAACCCGTCGTTTCTTTATTTTATTTAGAATTGTCGCTTATTTTGCAAGTAGTTAAGATATCGAAAACCATTAGTACCTCACCAAAAATAAATGATTGGATCTAATTATGAGACATTTATATGCGAGACGATCGGCACTGTACGGCTACACCCTGTATCATGTTACGTCGGCAATTTATTGTGTTAACGTAATATGCCGAAAATATTATCTACATGTACGGGGTCCGAGTGTCTCGTTTGTAGGTCGGAGAGATGTTCAAAATTCGCTTTTGTAGTTATTTGTTGTACTTCGTCCATATTATACATACACTAGCTGACCTAGCAGACGTTTCTGAAAAAAAAATGTATCTTCTCGCCCAAATCCCCGAAGAGGTTGGCAGAGGCACAACCAGGGTACCCACCACTAGCCGATTATACTAAGTCCCACAATGTGATAGGTGGCAAGCCTATCGCCAACCGGTCACATATCCTATCCCGAGCAACATTTTTTTTATTAGAAAATTGGAAAAACCCAATTTTCTTTTGTTGCCCGACCTGGGATTCGAACCCAGGACCTCATGCAGTCAAGTCCAACAACTGAACCGCTAAACCACAGAGGCGATGAGAGAGGAGACAGACGTTCCTCCAATATTTTTTTATTTGATTTTAGAAAAAAAAATGGGATGAATCACCTTTGTGTATAAGGGTATGAAAAATAGATGTTGGCCGATTCTCAGACCTACTCAATATGCTCACAAAATTTCATGAGAATCGGTCCAGCCGTTTCGGAGGAGTTCAGTCACGCACACCGTGACACGAGAATTTTATATATAAGATGTTTTTTGAGTATTCGTAACGGTCGTAATAGTCTGGATTTGCGCTTTTACTGAAGCTAAATTGTAGAGAATGATAGTCATAATACCAAATATGTATGACGTTTTAGTTCCGGGTTCCTATCTAACTAGCATATTAACGTTAACGTTACGACGGGTTAGTTCCCGGTTCCTATCTCAACTGTCATTTCGAAAGACCGCCTGTTTTTGTCTGTCCAATAACACCGTGACTGTGAATAGGCTGTAATGATTTTCGACCTTTTCTTACCTGAGTAGAATAGGTCATCTACCTCTCTGTCAGGCAGTTGGTAAGAGGAGAGCACTGGTTAGAATATAGGGCAATACCAACAAGACCACTGAAGGTAGAGTGCTGTGCAGCATCTTAGACCCAGGTAGGGATGTAGGGCCTTGTCTATTCCTGCCGCCATAATTATTCAGTCATGTTCCAGTCCGAAGGTCCGACCTAATATAACCCATATAGGCCATACCTAGCGACCTAATATAACCCAAAATAACTCAATAATGGCTAAACCGGTTTGGCTGAAAATGTATGGGGAGGTAGCTTGGAACCAGGAGAAGGATATTGGATTTTATCCCGTACGACTGCAAAGAAACTAGGAAAAACTTTTTAATTTTTAAGCTAGTGTATAATACGAAAAAAAAAGATAATTTCCTATAAAGTACTTATCCTGAGGACTCAAGTCCAAACTATTCTAGTTAAATATTGTGTCACTTGATACGTTTGAGGTCGTGACTAGTGACTCAGCAAGCAGGCACACATTCACGCAGGTGGTCGGTGGGGTGGCACGGGCGACCGGACCGAAGGGGTAGATAACGTGATGTTTGTTCATAGAGTCGTTGGCCACTTACCTACCAGTTGTCAACTCGGGAAAATTGTGATGAGCATACCGAGACTTAAGATGTACTCTATGGTGGTGTTTGGTACCTGGCTTTCATAGATTTCTGTTAAAATGTTCATAAAAGTAAAGTATCTTCACGCCCATATCCCCGAAGGGGTAGGCAGAGGCAAAACCAGGGCACCCACGACTAGCCGAAGATACTAAGTCCCACAATGTGATAGGTGGCAAACCTATCGCCAACCGGGCACATTTCCAATCCCGAGCAACATTTTTTTTTAATTAAAAAATTGAAAAAACCCAATTTTCTTTTTGTTGCCCGACCGGTAATTCGAACCCGGGACCCGGGACCTCATGCAGTCAAGTTCAATAACTGAACCGCTAGACCACAGAGGCGACCAATAAAATAAAATAAAATTTTCTTGCTTTAGTAGAAGATTAACGGTCGCACTCAGAGGCGTCAATTAATATTTAATTTATGATTAAGACACAAAAAATAACCGTCTCTGTGGTCAAGCAAGCCGACGTCGGTCTTTACGTACTTAACTAAAGTAACACTGCCCGGAATTGGATATGTACCCAGTTGGCGATAGGCTTGTTACCCATTTTATTAGCGTCTTCGGCTAGTCGTGGGTGCCCTGTTAGTGCATCTGCCTACCTCTTTGGGGACATGGGCGTGACGATACTTTAAAAAATAATTGACGTCTGTGAGTGCGGCTGTAAATCTAAGTGGCGTCTTAGAACAGTGGTATCCACGGAACCTGGGTATTCCGTAAAAGTTTGAAAATCTTTAATAAATTTTCTGAACAAGTCACACAAATTGAATCTAACCCCAAAGTAAGCAAATTATATGCTTGTGTTATGGGTGTTAGTCAACGATACTAATACATAGAAATATGTACTTAAATAGATACCAGAATAAATTTAATAAAAACCCAGACCCGGAAATGCAGACATCTAAATGTTCATCACACAAATGCCTGCTTCCGTCGGGAATCGAACCCGAGCCTTGCGGTTAGTCGATGTAGTTAGGCGTGTACGCTAGCCACTCGTCCAACGAGGCTATCAAATTTCTATTTTTTCTACAATTATTACTGTTACGTAGGTAGAGGCAGAGATTCAGCGAAAAGATAAAATAGACAAATCAGTCAAACAGTTTCACAGTTCACATTAGATATTAAATTTAAATATGAAATGTTTTAATTAAAATAAATTTCTAATTAAATTTGTGATCTGATATGAATTAAGTTTTATTTATTTGTAACAATTCCCTATTAAATTCCATTTTATAAAAATAAAAAGTATTTAAAGGCTATACTTATCTAAACGTTTTGGGAACCCCTGTCTTCTGAATTACGGGCCAGAATAATGCCAGTAAGTCAGACTTCGAAAATCGGTTTCGAAGTAATTTGGCTGCTGATTTGTATTGCTTTATGTTTCCACGTCATTTATAACTGACAGTTGATTTTTTAAATAAAACTAGCTATCCCAGCTAACTTCGTTCTACCCGTTCAGTTTGTATCGGAAAAATTAAAAATATTGTTTGTCCTTGTTTCCTCGCAGTTTTTCCCTCTTTCTAAATTTTGATATATATGTATATTCTAATCGTTGTCCGCGACTTCGTACACAATATGTTGAAGTCTCTTTTATTGGTTAGTGATGTGAATGGTATCTTAAATGTTGACCCCGGGCTATAAGATACTTCCATTAAATAGTTTTTGAGTTAAAAACAGATAAATATACAATATAATAATATACAATAATACAACGTATGTATAAAATCTCGTTTTTAATCCCGTATTCTGATTCATCTTTTTTACTGTTTTATTATATAAATTTTATTGAGATTAGAAGAAATATATCAGCATAAATCAAAGAGTACAAACTCTCACCTCAAACTCTCACACTCTCAACTCAAAAATTCCCCAATTTTTTTGCTAGTTGTCGCGTGCGCCGTGCTCCACTTATTAATCTCGCGCAATTACAAACCAGACCCTCGTCCCTTTCACAGAGGTCCGCTATTCAACTTCCCCCCAGGGTTTAGCCTTTTGACGATCGGTCGTTCAACTTGTCTTTTTTGACGAACTCTAATTCAATATACTTTGAGAGCTGTGTCGATGTGAAGAATGTAATGTTATATTTATCACATACATTTTTACCACCACTGAAAACGAATTTCCAGTTTCGATATGAGTTTGCAGTAAAAAAGTGTCCGTTTCTTAAATAAATAGTAGTTTAAAAAATGTCGACGCGCACAAATACCACTTGTATGGTTCATGTGAATAAAGATTCTGATTAATTGTTAATTTTTATGTATTAAGAGGCGACCATGCAGATAATTTTCGTAACGGTAAGAGTTGTATTTGCGTTATCTATAGACATCATAGAAATTACTGGAGTGTTTTCTGGCCCTGATCTTAAACCACTTGTGTAAGCTTATTAATATTTAAAACAATAATAGTCAAATGCCTTATATGAACCTCAGCTGTTTAAAAAGTATGCTTTTAAAGTTTTTAGCATAAGATTTGATTTCATTTGATAAATCCCTGACGGAATATGGTGTTATATCTACTAATATATATCTAATAATATCTACAACATAAATAGGTTTATTCGGTTATTATATTACGTCCAATTTTAGGGTTTCGTGAATATTAAATAAATTAAATCAAAAGCGCTACTTAACAATAATTGTTAATTTTTAAAATGCCAATCAGAGTTATACAATTCGATAATTGTTAAGAAACTTTTTGTTATATTTTTACGGTAAATTTAAACAAAGCGAAGTTATAAAATGATCGTTTCATTTTACTATGCACATTGAAAAAGTGTTCCTTTTATTTAATTTTTTCTTGTGTTAAATTTAATCTTAATCCTTGCTTTGTGGCTGCCCATTTGCATGTGAATGTGTTTTGTGCATTCGTTTTGTGGTGTACTTAATGTCGTGTTCGATATTATAAATGTACTGGCAACCGCTCGCAATCGAGAGATCACGACATGGTATTCTCCCGGAATTTGTATTTGCATTTCGGGACGATATCAATAAAAAATTAAATTAAAAATTTTAAACACTGGGGGTGTGGTGGATGTTTCACAAGAACTTAACTTAAACTTAACTAAAAATTAAAATTATGTTTACAGAAATTCGGGTAATCTCCCCACTTTCACCCCCCACAACTTTTTAACGGCTCAACCGATTTTCATCAAATATGTCTAAGCACACTCGCATATAAGTTACCATTAATATAAAAAAACTAAAATGAAATCGCTGCATCCGTTCTGGAATTATGATGCCACAGACAGACAGACAGCTACGTCAAACTCATATAACACCCCTTTTTTTGCGTCGAGGGTTAAAAATACATACAAACAGAAAACAAAGCCTAGCAAAAAGGAGTAACCCGCATACGACTGTTACCGAATTAATATTACCGAATAAAAGAAAAAAAAGAGAGTTCTAATGAGAAAAACCAGGAAAATTGCAGGGAAAATGGTTAAACAATAGTTTCGTTTTTCCCATACAAACCGAATGGGTGGAACGAAGTTCGCCGTGACATAAATACTTAATAATATATTTTTTTAAAATATTTAAATACTTTATTATATATTGAACATAAGTAAGTTACTATTTTATTTTATAGTGTCGCTGTGGTCTAGTACTCCGGTGTTGACGTTATCTTAACTACATGTTACTAAATGAATTAGAATATAATGGTATTACAACAGGTTTTGTAATAGTTTAGTTTTTCGTGATAATAATACCTAGAGCAAATATACACGCGTCTCTCTTAGTGGCAAGAGATAACCGTGACATATGGACACCATAGATGATGTAGGTGCGTCGCTGTCTCTTTACCGCGGTGTTACGCCTGTTGTGTAAGTCTACCTGCACCCTTCCCTCTGAACTGGAATATGACACTGTAATTATGACGTCAGAAATAGGTAAGGGGTTTGATCCCTACCCCGACGAGTTGCAGCACGGCAATTTACCACCAGTGGCCTTGTTGGTACTGAATGATGTGTCCTTGCTTGCACCTTACCAGCTCTCCGGCAGGAATGTCTATTCTATCCAGGAGACTCGTACAAACACGGGACAAACATACATATTCAGACAGTAAAATATTTATTTCTTTTTTAACTCTAACTAGTGGTCGCCCGTTGGTCGAAATTCGACCATATTAAATTTTATTATCTTTTTGATAAGAACGCCATCTTCATTGCTCAAGACGCAACTACTTTGTTTCCAAACTTTTTAGTGCGCCATCTGTGATCTTTTATCGTTATAATCAATATATTTGTTAGTGTGTGTCAAATGCGTGGTAGTGTGGGTGATGTTTTATTAATTGATTTAATGTACTTTATAAGCATTATTATTGAAAAATATTTATTAGCGTTCTGCACTTCTCCTACACATAAACTATGTGTGCCAAATTTTATGCTCCTGCGTCCGCGCAATTTTCGT
>NJDD01001052.1:43744-71122 GCA_002245505.1 Calephelis nemesis
GTTCCGGTTTGGAGGGTAAGGGTAAGGGTAAACTTACTTTTGCTCGAGGTCTAACATCCCGGCCTCAGGTTGGCAACGCAGCATTACCACCTTTGGTGTCTCTAGGCGAAGTGAATTTCTGACCATCAGAAAATCCGTCTGCTTGTTTGCCTTCCATTTTCATTAAAAAAAATGCACGTCTGTCATGAATAAGAATTTTTTTCCTTATAAATATGGACTACAATTGTATGAAGTCGTTTCTTTTGTCAATGTTCCTTCTCAATTTACTGGAACTCCAGTTCATATGTAATTATCGAGCACTGTCACTGTGTCACTGACCGCGCGTTGGTCGTGATCTTCTCTGCAGAACAGACCATCTGCCTCGCTGCCATGCAGCTCGTAAGAGGTGAGCACAGAGTCGCATGCCATAAAAAAGCAATCCAAAAAGGAGGGTTGCTTGAATTCATGCGAGTCGTTGTACAAATCTACCTTGTATTTTACCATAACCTTAAGTATCCACGACCTTGGAACCCCAAGTTTCAGGAGTCCCCAAGTCCAACTCCTAGCTCCACTCCCTAACGTCCGTCCCTCTCGCACGTGTCGCGCCACCTCACTCTCGCGCGGAGGGTTGGAAGTGCGGCAACGGCGCGCGATCGCTTATGAGCTAAGTTTCACTATCATAGTGGTAAACTTTTGTCTATTAAACAACGGCTGGTCTGTTTATATCTATAGGCGTATTCTAAAACTGTATGAGAAATGTACGTGTAATCTCAATATATTTCAAAAGAGAAGCTAATGTGGCGTGTAAGGATGTGACGACCTTATCGCCCGCTAACAGAATAATCTAGAAATATTAATTACGCGGTGATTCAACAAAAAAGTCAATCAGGCTGGGTGGTAGTTTAGCAATGACTCACCAGAGTTAGTGCCGGGCCTTACAAATAACTGCGAATATAAAGTCAGTGTTCGCCTTTGTCGTGTTCCGTCAGAGAGCAATCCATTCTTATCTCCATCAAGAGAGCCGCCTTCATGTCATGACTTTATAAATTATAGACGTTCCATACCTAATATCTAAGTCAAAATTACAGCTAAATAATCAGAACCAAAAACGTAATGAGATCTGTCTCTCTGTTCTCGATAAACTCAAAAGCTACTGAACAGATTTTCATATGGTTTTCAGGTAGGTAGGTACTTATAGTTAAGGTTTTGTGCAAAAATATGTTTAATCATATTTGTTCAACAAAAACTTGAAGCCCGTTGATAGATTTGCCCCGCGTTGGTCCGGTGGTTGATTGGTTGAGAAGACCATTTGCGTCGTCCTGTCAGGAAGCGGTCGTTACGAACTAGTCAACTGGTGCAACTTGCCCGGTTATGGATCCACCGATTGCCTATTCCTGCCACCATAACAATAATGTCATTTTTCGGTCCGAAGGATAGAGCGCTAACGTGGCCTCAACGACAGGACTGTGACGCGCCCACAAATTCCATGGTATTTATAAGGTGCAGTTATCCCTTATCATCAAGAGTGTTATTCGCTATTTTTTGCTATAAAAATGCTTCCAAAACCCTAAGAGTTATAACAAAACAATATGAGGGGATTGTTTCCTTTACTAGATTAACAAAAAAAAGCCATGCTGGTATGACTTATTTTTAAGGAAAACTTATACCGAGTTTGTTTTATATTTTCAATTGCATAGATTTTGTTTCCATATAATATTTTTCTGTCCTTTATAGTTATTTTTTTCTAAGTGAAATTTTGAAATTTATTATTAATCACTACACCTATAAAATATAACTATCTATCCCGCGAGCGAGGCCGGATCGGGATATCATCATAAAAACAGATTTGACACGTAAGGATGACTGCCACGCTCACCTCTCCTTTTACCACAAAGCGCGTTTACTGCGTAAATTGCAACATAGTACATATACATATAAATATTTTTATTAAAAAGCATGCATTTGGTTACGTTCGGCGCTATCGTAATGCTTGCTTAGGGTAAGCTTTGGAGCATGCCATAGATTATTTCATACTAGCTGTTTACCTGCGACTTCATTAGCGTCGAACAGTTGTTTTAAAATAAACTGATTTTAATATGATTCATACAAACGTTAATCCTACATTTTATATACCTTTGTATCAGGCTGAAATAGTACATTATATTTCAATAAGGGTCTTAAACTATATGACCGTCAAATTTCATCAAAATTACACCGATTTAAATAAATTTTATGTGATGTTAAAGAGTTACTGACAGACGGACTTTTGCATTTATAATATTAGATTAGCACGGCTACCTGGCGACAAGTGTCAAATCCTTGCCCTGAAAAATGTTAGACATTGTAATTATTTATCCAACAATATTCTTTATAATATCTTAGGGACATTTTGTAATTCCGAATGATCTGGCGTGGCGGTGACAGCCTCCTAGGGTTGCGCAACAAGGACGGACACAGCCTGTTGTGTAACCATTCTTGTACTGAGCTAAATGTTTACTAAAAGAATGTCTATTACTTTACATAATAGGTTAGTTTTATATCACTGGTCTTACACGTGTGACAGAATCCATTGGCCGCTTCTTTCTAGGGTTCCGTCATATTATAAAGCTGCAAAATGATTCGACATGTACGTAACGTGTCTATCTATCCGTATGTAACAGCCAGTGTCTTCTCTTACTATTAAGACTACACATTTGATACATATATTCGGATTTCTACTTTTATATTAAAACTAGCTGACCCGGCACACGTTGTTCTGCTATATTTTTAATGTGATCTTAGTAAAAAAAATAACGTGAGTTACCCTTTTATGAAAAATAGATGTTGGACGATTCTCAGACCTACTCAAAATGCTCACAAAATTTCATGAGAATCGGTCAAGCAGTTTCGGAGGAGTATGAGAATGAACATTTGTGGCACGAGAATTTTATATGTAAGATAAAAAAGGGATGAGGGCGTTTTAGGGACAGGGTGTTTTGCGAAATCTAGACAAAAAATTGCTATCTTCAATACATAATATTATATCCCCTTACTATGCTCACTACATTTACTTACCACCAGGGAAGGAAATCTCATAAAAAAGTTTACAGGTCCCTCTTAACACTCTGAATAGGAAGACGACGATGGAGAGCGCCGATGTTATGGCTGTAGAAATAGTCAAACAGCGTTGTATCATAAATCATAATGTTGGTGACGGCTAAAACCGTGCTTAAATTTTACGAACATTTCACATTGAATTTATTAAATTTCTGCTGTTACTGCACAGCTATGGTCACACTGTTAAAGTAAACTTTGTTGGTGGAGGGGCCCAAGTAAAGATATAATTCCATCCATCATCCACGACGTTCAGGGCACCTACGACCAGCCGGACACTAAATCCCACATTGTGATAGGTGGCAAATCTATCGCCAACCGGGCACATATTCAATATCGGGCGACGTTGTTGTATTGGCAAATTGTTAAAACACATTTTATTATTTTTAAACCTTATCCGGGGATCGAACCTTGCACGCCAAGTCCAACAACCATACCACTAGACCAGAGGCGATAACTAAAAATAATAAAAAGTAAAGTGCCTTTAACCTGTTGTTTAGTTTGAGAAGACACTTCGACACTGAGTCACAGATATTAAATCGAGCCTTGAACGTATTGGCGGATGGAATTCGCGATTACGTCCAAATCGGCGTGGCGTGATACGCTATCTGTGACGTCACAATCACAAAAATTGTAACAATCACTTTAGGTCACTGATGGTAAAAGACAAAAGGATGTATGCCTAAAACTTATATTCTTTATTTTTTTTGCTTCAAATGTACTCGCCTAAAATTTTAACTAATGTTACTTTTAATTTTGGGTATGCAAAAAAGCAGGGTAGTGTTTTGTCTTTGGTTGGTTTGGCTAGGTTACTGAGTTTAAGTATTTTTTTATGATATTGGAAGGCAAACATGCAGACCGATTTCGTGATGGTAAGAAATTCACGTCGCCTAGGGACAGCAAAGGTGGTAATGGTGCGTTGCCAACCTTAGGCCGGGGTGTGCCCTCCGAACCGGAACACGTCAACGGTAAGCGCTGACGTTATGACGGCAGGAATAGGTGTGTACCTATCCGGACGAGTCACTGCGAAACTCTACCACCTAGTCAGATGTCACGGTGCTAGTTATGGTGAGTCTATGCTCGCCTTTTACCTAGCATAGGAAGGCAGATGGTCTATTCTGCAAAGGAGCCCGGATCAACAAGGGGACAACAAGTATGCTTCTGTTTTTTTAATTATGTGTTTTTAAGACATTACATTGTTTGATAATTTAAATTTATGCAAATGAGAAATTAGGAATTCTGTGTCGTAGACGTTATTAATTTCTACTTAAATATCGATTTTGGAAATATAAAATGCAGCCCTAAAATTATGCGAAGAGGTAGAGGGGTCTTAAATCATTTAGTACAAACAATAATACAACGAAATAGGAATATTTTGAAAGTCTTGTTAGTGTGTCAATGACATTTAGGAGATAAAAAATCAGGCGATTAGAAATATACCTAAAACCACCGTCCATAAAATTGACAGCTAGTAGAGTTAGCGTATAGAGCGAGAAGTTTGACTCTGTGGTCTAGCGGTCCGGGTGTTGGACTTGACTGCTTGAGGTCTCGGGTTCGAATCCCGGGTCGGCCAACAAAAAGAAAATTGGATTTTTCCAATTTTCTAATAAAAAAGAAATTGGCGATAGGCTTGCCACCTATCACATTATGGGACTTGGTGTCTTCGGCTAGTCGCGGGTGTCCTATTTGTGCCTCTGCCTACCTCTGGGCGAGAAGATACTTTTTTTAAGTTTGACTCTACATGCCAACAATTGTCTTAGGAACATGAATTTTTTTGAGATAATATGTTTTCTTTAACATTTTTTTTAAACGCATCCTATATCACTACGTAGTATAAAACAAAGTCGCTTCCTCTGTTCCCATGTCATTGTGTATGCTTAAATCTTTAAAACTACGCAACAGATTTTTAAGCGTTTTTTTTTTAATAGATAAAGTGATTGATGAGTAAGAGGTATAAATGTATATTTCATAATCGTGCGAAGCCGTGGCGGGCCGCTAGTTTAATTATAAAGAATAGGTAGAGACAGATTTTGGTACTACTACCACTACCGTGACGACCATGTTCGCCTTTGCGTTATTCCAGTTTAGAATTGGATAGTCACTCGACTCCGAAATTCTGGTAGAAAATGCTGATTGCAACGATCTCAAATCAAACCAAATTGCACCTTTCATGTCTGCAGACGACTTGTATTTTGTATCAACAAAAAATCAAATTGATCCAACGAATTCCTTTGTTAGCATAATTTAAATGTAATAATATTATTCAGTTATGATTCTTATGATTTACTTATGACAAGAAGTAACTCGTTTTTAACATAACCAAATGTAGTAAGATAGTTTAACGCATAGCGCTTTAAAATCAACGAAACGCTTGCTGAAAATTTTCTCTTGTTTTTCGCCATGAAAAATATATGACATATTTTAAAACATAAATTACGTAAGCCAATACAAGATAAGACCGAAACAAAAGAATGGTAAGAAAAAATCACGTATCATTACTCCCTAGACCAGGGGTGGGCAAATTTTTTAGACCGCGGGCCGGTAAATTAAAAACACCTAAAAAGTGATGTAAATATAACTGTTATAAAACGTTGTATAGAAATAACAATAGGTAATTTATTTATTTTTACAAGTTTTTATTAAAATAAAATCGGTTTATGAAGTCTTAATATATGAAATACGCATTAGATATGTTTGAAGTATAAATTCAGTATCTTAATTGTTAAATTTTCAATAGTCTTTTGACTTTTCGAAGATTAGTTTTTGAAGGAGTTTCATATTTTTTTCTTAAAGAAACGCTCGACGGGCCGGGTTAAAACTTCTCACGGGCCGGATCAGGCCCGCGGGCCGTAATTTGCCCATCACTGCCCTAGACCCTACTGCAGTTTTGCTGTTCAAAGGAAAGGTAGCCATTAGGGCTAGTCTTGATAAAGGTCAAGACGAATTTTTTTTATTATAACTGATGGAAGAGCGTGGTGCAGCAAATTGCCTGAGTTATCACCGCCTTAATTATGCTGCCGTCGCAGTGGCAGTGTTAACAGTTGTTGTTGGTTCCAGGGTAACGACAAGGTAGCAGGTAGACTTGCACATTATGACTAACAAACCCTGTACAGGTCTTCGAAGCTCCTCTGAGGTGCCTATAAGCCGCGATTGTCTTTTACCATCAGGAGATCCGTGTGCTTGTTCACTGTCTTAGACCTTAATTATCTTAAGAGGTTTTGCACATTAAGGAAACCCGAAGATAGGTTTAATTCTACCAAGTTTGTATAAAAAAAATCTTAAAAGTTTATTTCATTTTATTGCATTAAAAATGTAGCGAATATGTTTCAACAGATAATACGTGATGTGATAATTAATAAGGAAACGCTAGGTACAAAGATAATTCGTGAATTGTGCACATAAATGCTAACACTGAAACAGATATATACAGATAAAAAATAATACTGGAAGTACCGCGATTAAAACAGTAAAACATCTGAAGAAGGCCTCATTTTAAAAGTTAAACAATGTTTTCCTGCTAGAAAAAAAAATTTTTATAAAAAAATTACATGAAAAATATTTTCGCAGTAAATTAATAAAATGTAGAGAAAGAGTTTTAATTAAAAATGTAGAGTTATTTGTCGTAAACAAAAATTAAAAACTGTTTTATTATTTAAAAAAGTGCCTGGTCTGCATGCTGAAAAAAAAACTCATTCTTAAAACAACAACCGAATTGCGGATAATCTTTGTAGAGTTGGTTTAATAATTTTGAACAAAAACTTTGTGTCATTTAGAATAAAATAAACATTAATAAAACAAACTTTAATACCGGCCAAAGACTATAAAAAACATTTAACGACTAATGACTGTAACCCCGAAGTTCTAAGCTCGCTGAAAATTAAAAAAAAAACTTCTGAACAACTTCAACCTCATTATTATTGTTACGTTCGCTGTTACGATGGAAGTGTGGCAACGTCGCCCCGCGAATGGGAGATGCCGTATCGAAAAAGCTCTCTGCTCCCTATTTTTAGGGTAATTCAAGATATCTTTGTCGCTTTTTATACAAGATGTTCGGTTTTTATTATAGATATCTGATAATTTTAAGTACAAAAACTCGCTACTAATTGTTTTTTTAAAAATAAAAATTATGCATATGCTATTTCCAATATTTTACTTTAGTTTAAATTAATGTATAAAAGTGAAGCAAGTTCTAGTAAAATGTTATATTCAAATGAAAAAATATTAGTAGTGATTTACATCGCGACGATCAGAAAGTTAATAAATTTCATGCCTGTCTTTGTTTATTTATGGTTTAAAATCAGGCATGGCTGTTAAGTATTAAAAGTTTTAAATTTCGTTTGTCCAAGATTTGATTTTAATTACAGGATCCGCTTCGCAGTATTTTAATAATGCACAAAGACAGCATCAGTCATAAGAGCCAAGGAAATATAGTTGTTAATAGCAATAGGTTAAAAATTTTAAAATAAAGATTTTCTTCCAATTTTTCAATCGCTGAGTATGAAAATAACCACATAGCTAAGAAATATCTTTTATTTTTTTATTAAATTCAAGCGTTATTTTTTACACATTAGAATTTCTTGTTTGGCAAGATCAACCCCCTTTTTTAGTAATAGTTGAATGGGAAAAGAATGGAATTCGTAAATATTAAAAAAATGTATAAGAAACAAAGCTAATTAGTTGTTAGCTAGATCGTTGAAATATGAACTAAAAACATACGTTTTACAAAAGAAAAGTGATAATTATTAAGTAATTTAAGTCAACAAATTCGTCGCAACTTATTCACAATTTGTTTTTAATTTTATTTAAATCTTAAAATATATCGTTTATTTTTACAATATTTTTAGGACCCTATCTTAAAATATATCATTGTACATTTATCTTAAAAAAACAAATAGTAGTGGTTTATGTTTTTATATCTAAATTTTAATATCGAAGTTTAGCTAACCGTCGATGATGAAAAAAACAACATTGAACCTTACTAGGTAATATTGAAAAACACTATAGCAACACTATACGAAGTGAGCGGCAGTCGGCCATGGCTGAGCAGTAGCGTTTCGTACGACACAGCGCGCACATTCCGCCGAGACGCGGGAAATTTATAAACGTAAAAAGTTTTTATGTAACTGAGTGCAGTGAATCAAGTGTTATCTTGGTGTTGATGTTAATAACGCATTGTCTTGGTGTGTTTACGTTCCGTGAGCCAATTGTTCCTAAACGATTCACTGGAGCTCGCCGATTGAGCTTTTTTTTTCTTCTAAAGTGTTGTAAACGCTTGTGAAAATATACAAAAGGATTTTTACAAGGAGCTCATGTTGGTGGTAATGATTTGTTTCTTTTATGTATATTGAATGCATTTCTTCGGGATTTTATTTTATATTCAAACTATTTAATGATGAAAAATTATAGAGCATAATTATAGTCCGTCAGGTTTCTATTGTCTTCTTAATAAACTTAATTAAAGAAATATTAAATGGTACGGGAGAGTGTGAAAATACGTAGGTAATTATTGAGTTTCTAGGAACCAAAAAATGTCTCGTATTTTTTAAAAAAGTATTGTTAATCTTGAAAAGTCAATATCTTATTGCGTTTATTTAAAGGTGTATAATTATAATTTTTACACAACAATTCTTACAAATTTAAATTAATTTTATTATTTAATATATATGTACCAACTTAATTATTAATTTTATTCTAAGACTCTACCCTGTTCAACACTTTTCTCAAAATACTTCAAGTTTTTATCAGAACTTAAAATTGTTGAGTTGAAGAAAAAAATTGGCTTTTACGTACAGTGAAAATAAAAAGAATGGTAGAGTCGCATTTGAAACTGTAAGAGTCGTTGCTTTAGGATGTTTGTTATTTTTTACTATTTTATTTGAACATGTGTGTGCTCTTGAGCTTTTCTTATAATTAATAATAGGTTTGTTATAAGTTATCCTTGTCGGCGTAAGCAGAGATGCACCTAGTGTACACACGATTAGTCCGTTTGCTGGTGTAGTTAACACAATGTCCATTTTCGTCCATAATCGTATTAAGCAGCATGGATTTCAATTAAAATTTGGATCTAGGTTTGCTAACCCATTCAAAGTTGATGTGTGAAATTGATTATTATTGCTTCGGGGGTGGATTTTTTTACTTAATGGATTTTCTTAAAAAAATGTTCTCTATAGCTATATTTTTATGCTACCGACTTTTATAACATACAAAAATATAGCTTTTTACCAAAAAATTACAATTGAAAAATTCTCGGGAAAACGATTATTTAGTCTTTGAATTGTTTCATCTTTAAACTTTTATATTTGCAATCGACATTTCAAAAACAACCTTCAATAAGCTATCACTTTGTTTGTAGTGGAACTCTTCCACCCCCTAGAAGAGCAGGTACCAAGCCTCTAAGTGAAACCAATCAACGTTAACACTCACCTTTGTAGTAGAGCCTGTGCAGAACCTAAATTCAAATCTTTAATGAAAATCCATGCATCTTGACAAAATTACGCAGTTTAGTTGAATTTTGTTTCTACTTACTGGAGTTGGTGTTGTCAATGTGCGACAAGTCAGTTAATGCTACTAAAACCGTTGTCAGACATCCACCATCATCTAAAAATGTTAGAAAACTGTAAAAATGTATGTATTTTTTACTTATCTGACAAATTAAATACATTAAATAAATAAATAATAAAAATAAATACACTACTAGTCACAGCAGCAGCTCTTAGCCACGGTTATAGTGATAAACTAACACGTAGATGCTCACGGATTAAATGTTATAAGGACCGTTGACCATAAAAGCGGGGGCTTCTCAAATCTGAGTATGCTTACTATCTAAAACAGTAATAAATGAAAATTGATTAGGAACGAAAACGAAATTTCGAAAACGCCTGGTGTGTTGTTCTCGTAGCAGTTATCCATAATCCAAGGTCCATATCCAACATTAACTCGATCAAAAGGCGTTCAAACACGGTATTTTTGGACACTCGGAAAAATAGAAACGTCAATTTCTGAATTTAATTTGAGTTTTTTTACCAGCAGTACAACTGTTAATAATAAATTGACTCTACTTCAGCTATACCTACTTCAAACTAGTTTGTCATTGGCGTCTCATTTGAGGATTACCAAGCCTAGATAGTTCTAGATTTAGATGTAGGTATTTTGTAATCGTAACAATGTGATTGTAATTCGTATAAATTTGATATTTTTATGGATATATTTGAATTTGACCTGATACTCTCTGCCTACTCAAAAAGGGGCTAAGCGTAAAGATGTAGTGTATGAATACAATAACACCTGATACAATACTACCCTTCGTCAGTGGGTTTGTCTGCGCTGTGTTAATTAAATTATCCGAGGGTGGTCTCAAGAGTCTCCGAAACCGGCGTGTTTGTATGAAAAGGGCAATGAATGTGAAGGAAGCAAGACAGGTTAGTCAGGATCGTGAGGTCTGGTACTCGATACTCTCTGTCTACCCTGTAAGGGACTTGGCGTGAAGATATGTATGTATGTGTTAATTAAAAACAGTAACTTAATTTTTTCAATCGTATCTCTTCGCACTTGTGGATTCGATTTTAATATGGAAAATACCAACTTTCAAGTCAAACTAGAACGAAAAGAATAGTTAAGTAGCTGTCCAGCGTATAACAGTTTCGGGTTTAGCAATCTCGATTATATTTTCTGAAAATACTCTCAATTCCTCTCTCTTTAACTTATTTTATTTGTATAGTGATACGTAATCGTATTTTTTGCCAAAATCAGCGAACAAGCACGCAGTTCCCCTGATGTTAAGAAATAACCGCACACTACACTATCTTTTTTCATGGGATATACAGAGAGTATTGTTTCCCAAGTGTCACTATCCTTGTAGAACTATCTGGCTTCCCCTAAGTTAGTTCTCTTTTTATACGAACACGCCGGTTTCGGTAGGATTTCACCTCGGACAGATTTTGAATCAGCACCCTTTCGTCTCTTACTGACGAATGCTCTATTCTATTAAGTTACCAAGTTTCTCTTGAATTTTGTGAACTCTTACTCTTTACCACTGTGGTGTCTATTTCATATAGTCAGAAGACCTTCTTGTTGACCTTTAAGATCCCATTAAAAACAGTAAAGTTTATAGGTAAAGCCGCGGAGTCTTGCAGTGTTAAAAATGTAATTATTATGAAAACGCGGTAATGTTTCTCTACGATCCTATAATAAATCCAGAAGCGGTCACTTTTCCATTTGTTCGCGGGAAAAGTTTATCGTGTCGGGGAAATGGTCCGGGGAGATTTATTGGTCTTCTTGGTTCTTGAGTTTCTTTGTCATTATTAGAATGTTATTAACATTTGGTTTTAGGTAACGTTTACATCTGCAAAATTATCCTAATGATGTATGTATATTGTTTTTTAATATTATAATTATAATTACATCGGATTATCTGAAATTGTCTCATGGAGTAAGGTTTTTGTCTATATATTTGTACTTTTCTCTATCATAGCTTTGCTTTGGTTTGGTTATAAGTACTTTTTATAAACCTTCCTCTTTAAACACTTTATCTAAAAAAACGCATCAAAATCCGTTGCGTAGTTTAAAAGATTTAGGTATACAAAGGGGTACAGGGACAGAAAACATGACTGTTTTATACTGTGTATTGATAAGCTCGCATTTTAACTAATTTATAAAGGCGAACGCCGTTACTCTTCTAACAATGAGTAAATTATGATGGTCCCTTTTTCCAATTCATAGATGTTCATGATTCAGAGGTCATCCGCTGTAAATTTGATCAAGAAGTAACTAGTGATTTTTAAATTATATTTAATAATGCAATTTTTTTTCCTATGCCGAAGTTCGTTTTTGTGGTTATGTAGCAATTCTGTTTGTAGCGCCTAGTTTTTTGTTCGCCTTTCCACCTATCACATTGTGGGACTTAGTGTCTTCGGCTAGTCGTGGGTGCCCTGGTTGTGCCTCTGCCTACTTCTTTTCGGGATATGGGCGTGAAGATGCTTTTTTTAGCTCTATTACGGTTGACATACCTAATACCACTGAATTTCAGCAATACAAAAAAGAAGAGCAATGATTTTATGTATGACTAACGTGACCATACATCCCTTTCTGAACGGGACAGTCCCCTTTCCAGAGTGTTCGTCTCGGTGTCCCCAGCGAAGCCGACATAGTCCCGTTTTCCGTTTTGCGTGGAAGTAACGCACCCGTCGAAAGAGTTTTTTCTCAAATGAACAAAATATGGACAAGTGATAAAACACAGTTGAGTGTCGCAGTAATGAAACAACGTTGATTACAAAGATAAATATAAATAAATCATGTACTGAGTTCCACATTTATCTAAAAACAAGACCCGATATTTTGAAACTTTGTTCCGCCAATAAATACAAAAATACGACTTAGAAGTCACGCCCGTTCTCTAATTATTGTATGTTATTCTTATTCTATCATCTATAATAAAAAAAATGAAATACTACAAACTTTTATTTTTATTATATATAATCTGCAGGTGTCCCGTTCTGACTTAAAAAAATAAATGGTCACGTTATGTATGACGTATATATATGTATTTGTATTAACGTGTGTCCCACTCTAGCATCCATGATTCTATCGTCCAACCGTCTGTTGTTATGTTCCGGGTGCCATGAATCGAAACTCCATCTTTGTTGTATAGTAATCATAAAGCTATCTCAGAAGGTAACGTTGGCCGAAGGTTCCGTATCAGGAAACGTTACGTAACATTGACATCGTCCGACGCACTCTCATTGTTTTTGAATGTGTGATCTATGACGTCACGCATTTCTTATACCTTATCAGCCTTGATTGGCGACAATATCTTGTATCTAGTTGATTGGTTTTTGTTTTATTAATTATTTATTGTGTTTTCAACATAATTGTCTAAATCGGGTTTGAAAATGTGACTTGAACATGTTTTTTTTAATGTTATAGGAAGGCAAACAAGCAGACTGATTTCCTGATGGTAAGAAATTAACGCCGCCTAGAGACACCAAAGATAGTAATGGTGCGTTGCCAACCAGAGGCCGGAATGTTAGGCCTCGAGCAAAAGTAAGTTTACCGGCTACCTTACCCTCCGAACCGGAACACGTCATGATGTTATGGCGGCAGGAATAGGTAAGGCGGTGGTACCAATCCGGGTGAGTCGCTGCGAAACTCTACAGCCTAGTCAAATGTCACGGTTATTATGCGACGACTCATCTTGAACTAGTGCAGTAATTACTTATTTAGATTCCTATATTTGTGCAGTCACATTAAATGGTAGAGTGGGGTATACCGATGGATACAACGTTTCCTACTATTACTTCCACGGCTATAGCTTAATTATATATGGCTGTGCTCTGGTTGGCAGGGTAGGGTATTGGTGGTTATTTCTGTCGCCTATTAGTTATTATCAGGTAATAATCTGACCTATACGTTAAAACTATACGTTACACTAATAAACACACACGATAGAGCGCTAATTTTGTAATACATTTTAATTTTATTACAAATGCAGGTAGGTCTGCGAGGTTTTTGACATTTGGCATTCCATACTTTATGCCTGCCTTGTAAGGGATTTAAATGTAATAGGTATGTATCAATGTGTGTACTTTGTACAATGGCTAAAATAATAACTTAAGGCGTATTTATAACTGTAAACTAAAGAAGTTCAAGTAATTTTACACAAGGACATCGTGCTTCTGGAATTCCTGCCATATGCAATAGTTTCATGTAAAATCTAAAATTCATTAAACAATTTTAGAATAAAATTTTATAAATATTATTAAACAAAAAAATACTGTCTGTATTTTAAATATTATCAAATATGTATAGTTTATATATGTGTATAGTTTTGTTAGGTTACTAATTATTTTATGTGATTGTACTAAATAACAATATCGCATGTAAGACAAGCAAGTTTTTTTGTTTGTAAACATATAGTTTCAACAAAATTTTTATTTCAAATGTTTCTTGTAATTGTGACGGAATGTAATTTTAACTTAAGGAACGAATGAACTGGGCAGGCGAAGTCGGGATCAATAGTAGTTAATATTTACATGAAAAGTTTAAAAGAAGGTAGTTTAAAGTTTTCCACCGCTGTATATTCCTTTACCAATCAATGGAGCCCGCCCACCGCTGCCGTGGAGCCACGTCAGTGCCCCAACCGTCGTGAATATTTTATACCATCGCGAATAACTCAATTAAAGGGGGACATAAGTGGCCCTTATCATAGAGCTTATATTCTGTTATCTAGTGTTTGTTCCCTTTAATTTTAGCTTAATACGAAATGACCGCATTCAGTCATATATCAGTACATGTTTATGTTCGCGTCTTCGTGTGCTCAAAGCAAATACTAATCAACATCTAAACATATCTTCACATCCGTATCCAAGAGGTAGGCAGAATCACAACCAGAGTACCCACCATTAGTCGAAGACGCATTTTTCCAAATTCTTTTAAAATTGTAAACAAGCCCCATTACCACCTTCAGTGTCCATAAACGACGCATGTTCTTATGCCTTACGGTAAATGGCTCTTTCAGGATTCTCTTATTTGTTTGGCTTTGCCAACAATTGGTACTAATTTATTTCCTTTAGTTTATCATATATTGCTTAAATAAAAAAAGTCTAGACTGCTTGTCTATATCTCTTACGAAGGTCAGACACCAGGCACTGCCCACATCGAGCCTCTTTATTTATAAACCCCCAGAACAAGCCAGACACACTCGCCATATATCATCATATTAAATATCTTATAAATATTCAATATACGTATCGACACTGGCTACACTTCTAGAACCTATATGCACTACTGGGCTAGATCCGCACTGAACGTTTTGCAATTGAATAATATTAATATCTCGAGATTTCACTCTTACAATAATCGCTCTACGTGCACCTTCTAAACAGACTTTGAACTAATATAGCATAAGTCTGATATTACTTCTGTATTATTAGCGACAGAATTTTCAAGTTATTTAAAAAAACTTAAAACTTTATTGACTTTAAGCGAATTACCATTGTGAACTTTTTTATACTGCAAAAAAATGGTAAAGAACGGGTGTTATGAAAACAGTAAACGCCAATATTCACCTTTGACTTGAAAGTTTATTACAGCGTAGAATGAAATTTGTGATTGTACGTTAGTGTAAGTAGGCCACTGTAACAACAGGCACACACACAATAACAAGCTATGGTCATATATTTTTGTAGTAAAACAAGATATTGACTTTATGAATCATCGCGATTTAAACTTTTGTGGGATGTTAGAGATCAATGAATTAAAAAATTAAAGCAAATACTAAGAACGAAATGCACATTACTCTCATGTACCGCTCGTCGTAAGAGGCGAGCACAGGTTATGGGTCATTAGCATTTGCTAAGACTACTGATGGTAGAATATTGTGCAGCACTTGCTCGGGGATCCACTGTGCTACCTATTCCTGCCGCCATAATGACACTTTACAACAATGTATAAACAGTGGTACCTACACAATATTATATACGATAAAAAATACTCTGCAACAAAAAATTATATTGTTGAAACTGATTTAGAATGCAACTAGTTGATAATTTAACTAACGAATTAATTTCAACAACCATCATAATATTAAAGTTGTTTAGAAGCCCAATTTTTCGATTTCACTAATCTAGATATAGCTGTTCAATTTTTTAATGTTTTTGTCAATCGCGGTAGTACTGTCTTTGTACATTGCAAATATTTATATTTGTCCTCAACAAAGGTCTAGTCTAGTGAATATTCGTGATCACAAATTGGCATTTTTTAATGATATTGGAAGGCAAACAAGCAGACGGATTTTCTGATGGTAAGAAATTCACGCCGCCTAGAGACACCAAAGGTGGTAATGGTGCGTTGCCAACCTGGGGCCGGGATGTTAGGCCTCGAGCAAAAGTAAGTTTATCGGCTACCTTACCCTCCGAACCAGAACACGTCATCACGTTATGGCGGCAGGAATAGGTAAGGCGGTGGTACCAATCCGGGCGAATCGCTGCTAAACTCTACCACCTAGTCAGAATTCACGGTGTTAGTGACGGTGAGCCTTTGCTCGCCTTTTACGAACTACCTGGCAAGGAAGGCAGATGGTATATTCTACAAAGAAGCCCGGACCAACACGGGGAAAAATTGTGATTTGGAATGTAAAAAGCCTTAAGCCTAACAAGCTTACACAGATATACTACACTGTTATGATTTCTATAAATTTTATACCAAAAAGTTATTACTTGTTACATTTATACTTTGACAAAAATGTATTTTGTAAAATACTAAAGTTCAATTTATAATAGCCGATCTTGCCGGACGTTTCAAAAAAATACCACCCTAATGCTTTCTACCTATCGTTACTTTCTGCCGTTATGTTAAGATTCTGCTTATTTGCTTTTCAATACCAAAGAAGTAAGTACTACAAAAATACATGGTAACCCTGTCACTACTGCATGACAATTATTTCAAGGTATTGAATTTGACACGACCCGGGAATTCAATACCTCCGGTGACATCAGCTCACTCTGTGCATTTCCGTTTCGGTTTGGGGTGTGGAGATAAACTTACTCGTGTTTCGTGAGGGTAATTCACTTTCGGCTTTCTAATAGTTTCCTGAACCTTTTATAGTGGGATACTATTGAATCTAAAGTTTAAAAAATGATAAATATAATCTTTAAAAATGATTTCCCGTCCTCTTCATATTTAATACACACAATTGCAGCTTTAGAGGACAATGTAGCCAATTCATTTCAGCACCGGAATACACCCATTGCCCAATAGGTTTTGTCAGTTAGACTATAGTCTCTTGAATTACGTTACAATTATGATTAACAAGTTTGTGATGTTTGGTGATTGTATTATAGCATGCAAAAAGATTTACACGCGTCCGTCTGTCGATATTCATTTATGAACGTAAGTAGTATACCTAGGTAAAAAAGCAAAGCCTCTGTGCACCTAAAAATAGTTTTGTTAGAAGTAAATCACAACGCAACTAATCGATAATAATTTACCTAACAACATAATTTCAACTACTTTTATAATATCAAAGAAAATTAAATCGTTTCAATAATTATCAGTTTATCGTTTGCTATTAGCTTCGTCGCATTATGTAGGGTACTTATTACCCCTACAGCAGCGGATGTGTTATTGTGGATATAATCAGAGGGTCCCTTTATGATTTTGAGTAGAATTTTCCTGTAGATAAAGCTATTATTATAAGTTTTACATTGCAAAGCATAATAGCTTGTATATATTCGTGAAAGAGTTGCGCTAATGTCATTTTAAAAGACAGTTTGGAATGGGTTATGAGAATAAAATATATAAACTCTTTATTACGCACCAAATACATAAAAATATAAAATATACTAAAAAGAAAGTTTAAAAACTAAGCGATAACCTTACACAAAACTTTATGAATAAGAAATAAAATATCAAAAACGTCAAGTTAAAAAAAATGTATAATAATAGCTCAATATTTTTCAGAATATTTCTGAGTTCATCACATTTTTTAAAGCGTACACATACATACATATCTTCACGCCCTCTACCTTTCGCGTGAAGCAGCGAGTATCGAGTGCCAAATGTGACGATCCTTGCCTTAGCTTCTTAGCCTTCACAGTAATTCTCTTTTCAAATAAATACGCCGGTTTCTGAAACCCTTGACACCATCCTCGGATAAAACGCGACCGATTTGATCGTGGAATGTAATGTAAGTGGAATATTCCACTGGTACAATCGACTGCATTGCAACGGCTTTTACCGACTGGTACACATATCTAGTCTATTTCACCATCAAGCCAGTGCTCGCCATTGTCATGCTCCATACTAAGGCAGGGTAATCGATAAGCAAGCATACATTGCTTAAGATCCTCGCCATATGTTAACGAAGTATAACTAACATTTATAGGTGACTCCTTACCGTCAGCAGAGCTGTGTGCGTGTTCTCCGTCTTCACTACACAGTATAAAACAAAGTCGCGTTCTCTGTCCCTATGTCCCTTTGTATGCTTAAATCTTTCAAACTACGCAACGGTTTTTGATGCGGTGTTTTTAGTAGATGAAGTGTTTAAAGAGGAAGGTTTATATGTATACTTTATACCCGTGCGAAGCCGGGGCGGGCCGCTAGTATCTTCATCATCATCAGCCGGAGGACGTCCACTGCTGGACATAGGCTTCCCCCAAAGAGCGCCACAAGTCACGGTCACCAGCCGCTTGTATCCAGCGACTCCCCGCGACTTTGACCAGATCATCAGTCCACCGGGTGGGAGGTCGTCCAACTAGAGGCCGCTATTATACCATAAAAAATACTTTAACATTTTTAAAAGTTATTTTTTCCATTATAGTCTTCGAAGAATAGCAACAATTACATGAAACAACGTATCTGTACATAAGTTCTCTGCACGTATCATTTGCTTTGTAATAATGGCATTATGATCTCGTAGACGGCGGGTCGCCTCCGTTGTCTATGTGTGTGTGTATAATAATACACGAGCCACATTCCTACATTTGTATGCACATAATTAGACAACACGGACTTGGTATATAAAAGTTTATGTACTGAACTAGTGATGGGCAGAGCGGTACCGAGAGTCTCGGTCTCGGTTTAGTCGGTCTTGGTCGTGCGGAGTCTTAAAATTATGGTTTATTGTTTTTCTACGATTACAATTATAATTGATCGCCTCTGTGGTCTAGTGGTTCGGTTGTTGGACTTGACTGCATGAGGTCCCGGGTTCGAATCCCGGGTCGGATAACAAAAAGAGAATTGGGTTTTTCCAATTTTCTAATAAAAAAAATGGTGCTCGGGATTGGAAATGTGCCCGGTTGGCGATAGACTTGCCACCTATCACATTGTGGGACTTAGTGTCTTCGGCTAGTCGTGGGTGCCCTGGTTGTGCCTCTGCCTACCTCTTCGGGGATATGGGCCTGAAGATACTTACTTACTTACTTATAATTAAAATCACTTGTGAAATTAAATTTTATTTACAAACTCATAAAAAAAAATAAAACAAGGCGAGCGAATTAATAAAAACGATTAAAATTAAAATAAAGACCGATTTTGCTCTTATACCAAGATAGAAAATTTCCAAGTTTGTGGTTTGATTGTTTATGGTCGTTATAAGATTGATGACGTCACTACTATTTACGTTATATGTTAACGAACAAAAAACCAAAACGGCACAAAAATACTAAGCCTGAAACATGTTGCAGTTAGCCACAGCTCGTAAAAGTATTATTATACCTTTAGTTACTAAATTGTGAACGATTTTTAAATAACCTTACATTTAATATTGAGTTAAAATGTCGAATGTTTTTCCCCCGTGTTGGTCCGGGCTCCTTTGTAGAATAGACCATCTGTGCCGGACAGCTCGTAAAAGGCGAGCATGGGCTTGCCGTCACTAACACCGTGACATCTGACTAGGTGGTAGAGTTTCGCAGCGACTCACCCGGATTGGTACCACCGCCTTACCTATTCCTACCGCCATAACGTTATAACATAACGTGTTCCGGTTCGGAGGGTAAGGTAGCCGGTTAACGTACTCTTGCTCGAGGCCTAACATCCCGGCCTCTGGCTGGCAACGCACCATTACCACCTTTGGTTTCTCTAGGCGGCGGGAATTTCTTACCATCAGGAAATCCGTCTGCTTGTTTGCCTTCCAATGTTATAAAAAAATATAGGATGATTCAACCCTAGTTAGACGATAACTCAGTGTTAAATACTTAAACCCGGAACTTGTAAGTGGCCATTAGAGTGTTTTGTTACATTCGTAAATCCCATTAAAAACAGATTTCACACCTAAAGTATATAAGTATAGGTATTCAGTGCATCGAGTACACGCACCAATGACCTAGTCCTAGCTGTATAAGATTAAGTTGTAATTAATTATGTCGGTATGTCACTCACACGTCCGCAACACTATTGGGAATACCGTGGAGGTAATTAACATTTCTGCTTAACCGACTGCGAGGACGAAGGTTGTTGATTGTTTTTTATAACAAATTAATAATCACAATTTTTATATTAACGTGCACAAAATTAATATAAAATTTTATCTGGTTGTCTCATGACATGGCCGTACATTTGAACTGTCGAATACATATATGCATACACTGTGAACTTGTAGGGTTATTCCTGAATCTCTATTTCTTGCCAATTGGAAATTGAAATCGGATGTGTCATTTTTACTTGAAACCTTTTTTTTCTATTTCCTACGACCTACCGTTATTAAGTTATTTAAAAAAAAGGCATTTTTCAACCCTTTTTTTTTCATCCCTTTCCACTTAATTTTAATTAAAATTTCTTTCATAATATCATTATTTAAGTATTAATGAACACATTTTTACTCATTGCGCCAAAACTGGTCAGATCATGGTTTCATTTAACTTTTTACTGGACTAATAGTTCCAAGAAAATTCAAATTCGAATTCGATAAAATATTACTAAATGTTAATAATTTGCCAGTAGTATATTCAAAAGTAATAACTAATAAATGATATATCTGTTTTTAATTTCCAATGTTGCATGAATTGTAGCTTCAAGAGTAACCCTACTGGTCAAAGGATGGTAAATTGAAACATCGGCCGTTACTGTTATTACGCTAATGGTTGCCATAATGACAATTCATAATGGAAATAAATATAATATTGTAAAGAATTTAATCCATACACGGAACTCAAGATCCCAATCACAGATATTTTTATGATATTGGAAGGCAAACAAGCAGACGGACTTCCTGATGGTAAGAAATTCACTCCGCAAAATATCTTATCAAAATATCATTAGCAAAATATCTTCCATTACCACTTTTGATGTCTGTTGAGAATTTAATAAATAAATATTTATTAACACAATAGTAACACCTCTTCCGCCTTATAACTTAAAACTTACTTTAATAAGACAACAATAACTTAAAATAAATTACTATTTGTGACAGAAAAGGCATAATTATGTAAAGTATTTAGTGTACTTGTAACTAATAAGGTTTGTTCCTTTGTTACAATGTTGTTTAGAACTTTGCAGCACATACCAGTAACCTCATAGTAATAAATGCGTTTGTTGTTTATCCATCTAAAGATATGTGAAGGGTTTGAATTGTTGAAATATTACTTATATACACACAGATAGAGGTGATGGTCAATGGTGCTCTAATTTTAGTACTTTTTGTGCTTCAATTCACTCTCGCCGGCGATGTTCTGCCAGTTGAGCTACTGAGGATTCAATTCGTGTTGATATTAGTTATTTATTTTTTTAATAATGTCGTTAATTATGTTTCATAGCTGCACAATTCATCGACATCAAACAGTACTGATGTTTGTTTAATTTTATTGGAAGGCAAACAACAAACGAAACAGACGGATTTTTCAGATAGTAAGAAATTCACTCCGCCTAAAAACACCAAAGGTGGTAATGGTGCCTACCTGAGGCTGGGATGTTAGGCCCCGAGCAAAAAGTAAGTTTACCGGCTACCTTATCCTCAGAACCTAAATACGTCAACGGCAAGCACTGACGTTAAAGGCGACAGGAATGGGTAAGGCGGTGGTATCAATCCGGGCGAGTCGCAGCAAAACTTTTAACACCTAGTAAACCTGTTGTGTTGACTATAATAGGTAATGGGTGCCGATCTGGGTAAGTCGAAAAGAAAATTCATAAGTAGCCTATATTGACCGCAACCGTCTACAAATTATTGAAGCAGTCTATCAGGTCTGACCAACCTTGACCAATCGAAAGTAGGTGTAACAGATGACAAGATGTATGGTATGTATTTTAATTTTGGATCTTTTCTGTGGTTGGGACATTTTTTTAACAAATTTAAAAAATAATAAAACCCACCTCGGACGGAATGTGAACCCCGTATACCTCGTAACCCCTTTTTCTCTCTGACGAAATATATTCTTGATGCGATTTTTTAATAGTGCGGGAAATAGTGCTACACTTTGTGGACAGGCGTTCAGTTTTAAACTAGACGATCTCTACCACGTGTATGGGCCAGGTGGTGTGGGGCGGGACATCTGGCAAGTCAAGGTCGGGGTTCAATTCCCGCCCGAACACTGTTTGTATTGAACACTTGTGTGGTGTCGCTATTGCTTTGACACCTGGTTTCGCCACCTGTTTGGTTGCGGAAGGTCATATTGCGCGGAAGGATATAAGTTATATTGATATTTATAAATGTGATTACAAAACATATTGACGGACATACAATTTTGATTTTTTGTAAGTATAAATCATAACTGTAATATATTCATATAAAATCTTAAATGGGTACAGTTGTACATACAGATTGTACATTAAAAAAATTAATGACTTAAGTTTTGTGTGAATTTTTTTCTCGCGTGACAAAAAACATTATAGTGGTCTAAAATTAATTTTTGATATGGTATAATAAGTCAAAGTTGCAGAGCGTAGAAAGCTTGTTCGATTATAAGAGACTAGCTGTTTGCCAGCGTGGAAATTTCATACAAACTTTCATCCTCTATTACAGTCTTAAAGGACCTTAATACTAAAAGGGGTGATTTAAATAAATAGCTTAAATTTGAACTCGGATCTTTTGCAGTATGTACATACCTTTATAATTTTTCTTCAAAATCGGTTCAGCGGTGAGAGCTGCACGTAGACTTTCGCATTTATAATATTATGTTTAATTTTTTTATGTTTAATTTAATTATATGGATGCACATCACCCATAGGTAAATAGTGTCTACCTATAGGTGGCGTGTAGGTATTTTATATCTACTAGATACGAAAGATTGTAATGGCATAATACAAACCCTGGGACGTTGAGTTTTTTTAACCGACTCCAAAAAAGGAGGAGGTTTGTTACGCGATTACACTGTCCCAACCGATATTGATGGTTCATTATAAAAAAATGTTGTTTGATTCCGAGGTGGTCCTCATGTTAGTTTTATTATGATTCGACTAGGGTTTTTTGAGCCATACTTAATAATGCATATTTTTCTGGTAAAAATTATGCATACTTAACACAAAACTTGTAGTGGGATGTTGATAAAATTTTCTTGGGACCATCTCGGAATTATTAGTCATATTTCGAAAAAATAATTACCAATTCGTGACGGTGGTGCCTAGTGAAATAGTTGAAGTTGGTCATTGCCGTTTCACTGCGGTTAATTATCGTAACTAGGTATAGTTTACGATTTTTACAAAATGTGTTTGACTTTATAACCATACGAATTCTGTTAAATGCTAATTGCTTATGCTATTTGCTATTGTTTCTGAAATTTGTAAATGTAAGAACTAAAATCGTTTTTAATAATTAAATGCCTGGACAAGTCACACAAATTGAATCTAACCCCAAAGAAAGCAAATTCTATGCTTGTGTTATGGGTGTTAGTCAACGATACTAATACATAGAAATACTTAAATATATACCAGAATAAATTTAATAAACACCCAGACCCGAAAACGCAGACATCTAAATGTTCATCACACAAATGCCTGCCCCCGTCGGGAATCGAACCCGAGCCTCGCGGTTGATCGGTGCGGCNNNCCACTCGACCAACGAGGCGGTTTAATATGTATAATATTGTAGTATCGCGTTATAATGTCTTCTAAAACACTTATACACCATTGTAAGGCTCTGATTAAAGTTTTAATATTTGTGATTTAATTTCATACTTAGTTTTTTTTTATGATAAATATTACCGAACAAGCACAGGGCTCTTTTGACGGTAAAGACATCCATGGTCTATAGCCATCATAGATGTTACAGGTGCGTCGCTGTCCTGAGGATGGGATGCTAGGCTTATTGTGCAATTCTACCGGCGGTTATTACATACTTATTTAATTTTCTTAATAATTGTAATGAAATAAGCCTTTTCTGAAGGAAAATTTAACACTAAATATGCTTATTGTTATTTGAAAATCGACGAATACGAGACGCGGACATTTCCTTATTTTTGACACAATTACGCATTTCATTGGTCATTTCACTCGCTCCTCGCTGTAGTTCGCAGAACAGCATTTAGCAGTATCAGCATGTCGCGTCGTCCACAGATATAGGTATAGCCTTATCGAAATGCCAATCAGAAGCCTATCATCGTGATGAGCTAATTTACGGAGATTATAGTGAATTTAGATTTCACGACGTGCAACCTAATGCTAAATAAATGCTAAGTCAGACTTAGCATGTTAAAAATTAATTCGATTTTTTAGTTATTCAACAAAAATGTCATATCGGCTAATCTAGCGTAGAGGTGTGGTCTAGCGGTCGGAATTGGTTCCGTCGTTTAAAGCCAAGCGACCAAACAAAGGGAAACGTATCCGCCTCATTGGTCTAGTTGCTAGCGTACGAGCCTAACTACAGAGACCGAACGCGAGGCTAGGGTTCGAATCCCGACGGAGGCAGGTATTTGTGTGATGAACATTTAGATGTCTGCATTCCGGGTCTAGGTGTTTATTACATTTATTCCAGTATCTATTTAAGTATTTCTGTGTATTAGTCGATACACAGAAATACTTTCCGTTACTTTTCGTTGACTAACACCCATAATACAAGCATATAATTAACTTACTTTGGGGTTAGATTCAATTCGTGTGACTTGTCCAGGGACATTTGTTTGTTTATTATTTATTTTTATCAATTTTCCAATGAAAAAAACGACGCCCGAAATTGGATAACTAACACATCATCGGACTTAGTATTTTTGGTTAGTCTCGGATGCCCTGGTTGTATTTCTGTCCACTTCTTCGGGGATACACGCATGAAGATACTTTATAACAATGTGCTAGATTATCAACAATACCGACGACAGATCAACGACATAGTGTGTACACAGCTTAACAATTGGTAAATGATATAAAATGATAATTAGTCGACTGTAAGCTTTACGAGTCCGTAATAAAGATTGAAATAGTTTTAACCTTTGGTTTTAAAATTAAGTTTATCGTAACATGTGGTGTTTTTAATGGGGCAATATTATTACTCATATGCCGATGTGACTATGTGGTTATTTTTAATTATTGTTTGAGTAGCTTCACTCTGTGAGGCTCTGGTTTGATTCTCGACGGTTTCACGGTACCTAGGATGTAAGTTTTGTAGCGATCCTTTTGCACTGGCTCTACCAGCTCGTCCGTTCTCCTTACTATTACTTCACTGATTGCAGTGGTATTGCTCCGGTGTCCACGATAAGCTTGCCGGTAAACCAAATTACCCAAAAAAATTACACCTTAGTGTTGAAAATCTTTGAGTATTTTTTATGATATTGGAAAGCAAACGATCAGACGGATTTCCTGATGGTAAGAAATTGACGCCGCCTAGAGACACCAAAGGTGGTAATGGTGCGTTGCCAACTTAACACCAAACTGGAACACGACATGTTAGGCATATCATGGCAAGAATAGGTAAACCGTGTTTACCAATCCGGGTGAGTCGTAGCGAAATTCTACCACCTAGTCAGATGTCACGTTGTTAGTGACGGTAAGCCTTTGCTCGCCTTTTACGAGGTACTTGGTAGGAAGGCAGATGGTCTATTCTACAAAGGAGCCCGGACCAACAGGATATTTGTTTGCTTATTTGTCGAATGCTATGACATAACAACGTGATGTGATATCAGCGCGTTAAAGTATTTTTTTTAACCGTGTTATAATGCGAAAGGGCATACTCCGCTGGTTCGGTCATGTAGAAAGAATGACAGATGAAAGATTGACAAAGCAGATATACAATGCGAATGTGGATGGATGTAGGTACCCGGGGAGACAAAGGTTGACATTCCACGATCAGATCAATTGGATATTATCCGAGGGTGATGTCAAGAGTCTCCGAAACCGGCGTGTTTGTATGAAAAGGTGAATGTGAAGGAAGCAAGACAGGTTTGTCAGGATCGTGAGGTCTGGCACTCGATACTCTCTGCCTAGTCGTCTGTCTGCCGTAAGGGACTTGGCGTGAAGATATGTATGTGTATGTATAATGTTCCGCTTTTAAGTATTTATATTGATCATGAATCTCTCCGCGCTTATGTTTATTTAAGAACCCTGCCCTCGCTTCAGTTAAATATGTATTAGTTTTGTGTCTTTTTTTAACTTGTAGTAAAATTTACACGAGCTAAGCAATTTAACTAAACTATTTTCGTTTTTTTGCCATATATAAGCAAATAGGAAAAATGAAACAAATATTATGTCATAATAATAGTTTTGTTTCTTAATTTTCTTTGAATTAATTAAATTACATAAATTAATACTTTATGATTAGACGTGTATTTGTATTTAAAAAGATTTTAAGATACCCCTTACTATTTTTGTATCTATACGAGTATCTACTGTTTGCTGTTGTTGAATGTTGACAACTTATTGTTTGTCCACTAGATTTTGCCCGAGACTGCAACCGCATATATTATAGGTATTAGTATTAGTTTTACCATAAACAGGGCTAAATTTAATTATAGTTTTAAAGGGTTTGGTAATTGATTAAAAATTATAAGTATAAATAATTGGCTTAAAGTAATAGTAGGTATATGCAATTGAATAATATTTTTTTTATAAATATTAAAATATTAGCACACCAAAATATGGTACAATATATTGATATACTTAAATGTTTTTGTAACATCTCATTTACATACATATTCCGCAAATAAATAATTTTCTTTCTTTCTTTCTTTAAGTATTGACAGAAGCGAATTTAGGGTAGAGCGCTGTTGAGTCTCCGCCCAGGGCGCTAGTTACAAAAGGGCGTGTTTTAATAATATCATTAGATTTTTAATGGTGACATTACCTGATAATGTAGTTGTTGATAAACTATTCGTTCATAAACATGAGAAGACGCGGTCTACAAGTGGTTTTGTTTGTTGTTGGAACAGGTGTTTTATTTCATGTTACTATGACATACTTGCTCGGGCCACACATAAACAATCTTAATTAAAATATATATATCTTATTAATTTCACATGTCACCATTAGGGTTGTCCACTTCTTGTAATAGGGAAGTTCTTGGTCGAAATTTTATGAAATAACGGCAAAAATGTTAAAAGTTAAAACGGTTATTATTACTTAGGTATTGCTTGATAACCAAATGGTTGCATATGTTTACGTATAGATATCTCAAGTGGTGGTTCCAGTCGTGGGCACCCACCCATTGTTGTGACTCTGTCTACCTCTTCGGTGTTATGGGCGTGAACACACTTTATTTTAAAAGATTTATTAATTGTAAATATTATTTTTGATATTTTATTATTGTTCCAATAGACACTTACACATAAATGCTTATTATACCTAAAGTTTAGTGGTAGAGAACCAAGAATTCTTATAAACATTACCAAATTGAGAATCATGTAAATTTAAAACCATCCTAAATTAAGTGAAGTCCGCTCAGTCTTATGTGTTGGTGAA
>NJDD01001052.1:75789-86427 GCA_002245505.1 Calephelis nemesis
GTAAAGAAAGAGAATGTGTATCCAATGTCGTGTTTTCGATTCCGAAGGATAGGGTGACCGATAAATTTCCAACGGTATATACTTACCGTTCCGTCTGTCTGTATGTTTGTATTACATTAATATTAGTATACCTTGTGATACTTTGGGACTAGATCATTCTTGTTATTTTTAAAACGGAATGTACTTTAAAATGAAAGCCCCTTTCCTTGCAAAATTACGAAAAACAAACAGATGAGATAACTTTAGAGCCCTTTTATATTGTAACATATTGTGGAACTTAACTAATCTTATAGCCTTCAAATTTTTATGGCATTCATTTATTCTAATTAGTGTGAGGTGTATTTAACTTTGATGTTTTTAGAAGCACCGTCGTCCAATATCTCACCAAGTGTTGTACCATATCGCACCTTCAGTAATATAAGGGCCCAAGTCAAAATTTTCACATTTAAAATCCCATACACGACTGGGATTTTGAATGATAAAGGCACAAAATGATTCGCTACTGGTTAGTGCTAGCAGAATGAGAATAAACATAAGAATAACCCGGTAATTATATTTATTTTAACACATGATATTATCGGAAAAAATACTGTATCTTAAAACACGATTGCCCAAAAAGTAGTTTTTTGGATAGTGCCCTTATATTACTGAGGGTGCGATATTACAAAGATCGCTGATTTCGCGAGAGGGGCGCCTTTATGTATCATATATCCCCGGTTCCTATATTAAAAAAACGAGTCATTTTACTTACGAAAGGTAGTTAATACGAATAGTAAGAAATCTAACTACGGTCGTTCGTTATTGATTGTTAATTTTTATCATTTTGTGTAACGTTAGTTTTTGTGCAAACTTCCAATGGTTATGCTAACGGATTACGGATCGCTGATTATAGGACCGGGCTTTAGTGTAGTTTTCTAATATTAAGTGATTGATTTTTCTATTTGGTGCACAGTAAATTGTTATTGCATAGTCAATGGGAAATAAAACAAGTATCATACCATATGAATCGGTTAAGCTAATTGAAAGATGAAATAGTACTAATTAAATACACACAAAGTTACGCGCAAAAAAAATACTTAAGCGGGTTAAGTTACCCTTGCTTAAAAAAAATATGAATACGTCAAAAAGAAATGGGTAGAATCAGTTGAGGGAATTTGAGATACGTATAAAAGTAAATTCTAATCATAATCATACAAACGTTTAAATGTTTTACACCTTGCGCCCCACGGGAGTTCGGTCTGGTGAAATTGTAACGTCCTGGGAATCGAACCGGCACAAAGGGGCTCAGGTAGTCGAACACATCTTGCGACTTATTGTGTCCGGATTTTGAAAAAATGTTAACATTGAACGGTTTATAAGAAAGTTTGATTTTGAGAGTTATTGTTAAGCTTTCGATTTGGCCGTTTCGAAAATACTTAACCGTGATTATTTTTTCATCGTCAACGTACACCTGAAATTACTGAACGGATTTCGTTGAAATTTATTATGTATGTTTTTTTATATTAATACTAGCTGCCCCAGCGAACTTCGTCCCACCATCATCCGGATAAAAACTATCCTATCTTTTAAGATGGACCAAACTACAGATATATGAGAAATTTTATCGAAATCGGTTCAGTAGTTTTGGAGTTTATTGGCAACATACATCGTGACACAATATTTTTTATATAAGATTGACATATGCAACCGCATTGTTTAACATTCCACCCGAGTCCTTGTGTGATAAAACGTTCATATGATGGAATTGCATTGTTAGTTGAACAAAATTATTGAACATGAATTAGATCAGGTTTTTAGACAAATCACATGCATATCCTATTTTTTAATTCTTAACATACTTTATATATACACAAAGGTATAAAAAAACAAAGTCTTAAAAAATAGTAAACTGTCTTTAAACTATTTTTTACTAAACTCTATCTACAATTTTGTTCTTAACCAATAATGTTTGCTACTGCTTCCACGTCATGTGGTATTTGTTGGTATGTTATTGGTTGGATATAAATTCAAGACAATGTTTAGTTAAGCAAGCGACTATTTTCTTGTGGTAAGGTGGTAATAAATAAAATAAACGGGGAGTCTGGCTCTGTATACATACGCGTAAGTGTATATGTTGCTGGGATGCATATCCATAAGAGATAGATTCTGCCAAAACAAGCAGAAGAAAGGTAGATGTTAAAGATTGTTATAATGCAGGCATAATGTACATATATAAGAATTCAAAACAGATCAAAGTTCAAAATGTACTTAAGAAATATTGTTCCGTTATAGAAACATGATAAATACTATGTAAATGTGCATTTGGGAAAAGTAAATTTAAAATCGCGTATTTAATTTTTTCTTTATATAAAATAATCATGTGGCAAAATTGCCAGAGGAAATGCATTCAATATACTAATTTTGTAACAAAACTGTAGGATATTACCGGATACTAACCAGTGCATAAACTTACTGCAGCAAAAAAAGTGAGAGCATAATGGAATTGAAGAAACGAAGGTGAATAACACAATGTCCATTCGTCACGATGTTATGGAACCTAACTTCTTGCATGCCGATCCTCCGCCCCTGGATCTCCCCTACCAACCGAAGACAGACTTGGCGACGGAATACTTCAATACCTTCAACCAAATATGTGAGAACTATCGTCCAGACACAGAGCTGAACCTTCGGCAAACTTCGGATTCGCTTCGGCTGTCTTCGGAGATCCTAGACGGTAGAGAGGAGTTTATAAGTACAGATTTCACGAGAAAGGAATATTTGAATGAAATCAACGCCGAAAAGGTGCTATTGAACGGCAAAGATGAACAGATCTTTCAGTTTGGACAGCCTGATGCTTCGGCTTTATTAAGGCACCGAGCCAGAAGAAGATTCAACGAGGAGCATGGTCTCCAACCGCCGCCAGCCACCAGTCAAGAGAGTGGGGTAAGTTGATAGGATATGGATACGTGCTGGTCATTTGTTATGGAAACTAATCTTGTAATTTTAGATTGTTGAATTATTCAAGTCCCCGTTATTGATAAATGCAGAGCAATTGCTTTCCTACCAAGCTTTTTTTTAATGGCTAATGTGTTGCCAACCTCGAGGTTTTTACAACTTCACCGGGCTTTACCTCCTACCAAGTAGCTAATGAGACGTGAGCGTTGGTTATTGTCAAGAACCATGATGGCGGTGTTAGCTACATAGGCTAGATACAGTCTTACTATGACTCGTCAGGAATGGCACCATTATGAATTGCTGCTTGAAACGCCAGCGCTTATTGTATATATTCTGACGTAGGATAGCTGATAAATTTTCTACGTAAGGGGTTGAAAATTCCAGCTTCAGATTCGTTCAGCTTCAGATTATTCAGAATGATATTTAACGATAATTTGGGGTGCTTTCAACGTATGTTTATTGTCTTTAGAATATCCGTTCGCTTTTTACCATCACAACCACTTAAACACGGCTGAGCGTAGTGAAAACGGATATCTTGTAAGAGATCATACGTCGTCTATGACTTTCATAATACCTGTAGATTTTGTACACGAGTGGGTGACACCAGCGACAGATCATACACCGCCTACTTGTTACTATTAGTGGTCGCTAATTATACGTTCGCCACACTCGAAATAAATCATAATCTCGATTCAATGCCGCCTCGGTACAATTTATAGTTATTGGAGTGTGTTTGTGGGACAAGCTTCTGTTGGGAACTGGTACATTTCTATATTTTATAACCATTGATGGCAAGGGTTTGAGAGGAATCTTACGAGATACCAGTCCAATTAGTAACACCGTGTCTATACCATGAAGCTTTTACTTCTATGACTTAGTACATATAATTTAGGTAAAAAAATATAGTAGTACTATTTAAATTATGTGCTTCGGCTATATTCGTTAACCTTCGGAAATACGAATGTATTTTAAAGATATTTATATAGAGTTGTAATTACATAATTAATCATTTCGCTTAAATTTAGATTAGGTTAGCCAATTTAAAAATAAAAGTATTAAGTGTATAAAGAGTAAAAAGTGTAAAGTCGAAGCGCATAATTTAAATAGCAGTACTTAGGTAGTTGTGTCTTTTGTGTCCAAGACAATTTTTGGGAATACTTTACTGTTTGTCACAGGATAACTACGAAATCAAATGTGTTAAGGTGTTTATTATTAGAGGTCCGATTTAATATCTAATTGCGTATCATTAAAATCACTTTACTGTTAGCCGAGGAAAATGTAATGCTTTATTTAATGCGGTTCAAACTTAGCTATTATGTAGAGTATTATTACCGTGAAATGCTATTAATGTTATAAATATGCGTAAGTATGAATCGAAAAATAAACGAAACAACGTCTGAACAGATTTTCAAACAACTTGACAATAATGTACACGGAATAGTTAAAACTCTTAATTAATTCGTTTAAACTTAACTATTCCATAGTAATATAGTTCACACTTCATATATTAGAATAACGCAATTACAATTTATAAAGATTTTGGTATAACTTGGAACGCGGATGAAGTCCCTACTTGTGTAATATAATATATCCCCCGGTCCAGAGCCTCTCAGTTTATTAACATAATATTTTTTTTCTTTTTTTTATGATATTGGAAGGCAAACAAGCACACGGATTTCCTGGTGGTAAGAAATTCACGCCGCTTAGAGACACCAAAGGTGGTAATGGTGCGTTGCCAACCTGAGGCCGGGATGTTAGGCCTCGAGCAAAAGTAAGTACACCGGCTACCTTATCCTCTGAACCGGAACACGTCATGACGTTATGGCAGCAGGAATAGGTAAGGCGGTGGTACCAATCCGGGCGAGTCGCTGCTAAACTCTACGACCTAGTCAGATGTCATGGTGTTAGTGACGGTGAGCTCATGCTCGCCTCTTACGAGCTGCCTGGCAAGGAAGGCAGATGGTCTATTCTACAAAAGAGCCCGGACCAACACTAGGATAGCCCGGACCAACACTGGGAATTATTAGAGTAATGTTACAATTGCATGATTGTAAACTTAATGTTTATTGGTGGATTTCCTTGTATTAAATAGTAGTAGTTGGTCAGCGGTCAAAGGTCTACCGTTATTATTAAAATTTTGTTCCACATATATGTCCTCTCAGTTTGACCACAGTCCAGTCCACAATCAATTGATTTGTTTTTGTCAAACGTTTAAAAGTGTGTTCAATTATATTTGTTATATTTTGATAAAATATTTACTCTTTGCACTAATTTATTCCTGACTAGCGACCCGCCCCGGCTTCGCACGGTTATGAAATATACATATAAATCTTCCTCTTTAATCACTTAATCTATTAAAAAAAACTGCATCAAAATCTGTTGCGTGGTTTTAAAGCTTTAGGCGTACGAAGAGACATATGGACAGAAGAAGCGACATTGTTTTGTACTATGTAATGATATAGAAACTTAACTGTGCAAAAATAGTTTCAAATTTTTTACATACGTAAGCGCCTTGTCCTCTGTGCCGTTGATATAGTATTCAGTGCTAAGTGTCACAGTTCCTGCAGAATTGCCTAGTTTCTCCCACATTCATTAGTATTTCCATACAAATACGTCGGTTCCGGAGAGTTGACAAGACTCGAACGATTTGATCGTGGATTGTCAACTTAGTTATCCCCGGGTACTATCCATCCCCATTCGCATTGTATATCTGTTTTGTTAAAAACATACTAGTACATCTTCCATTCTCTTTTCATGACTGAACTAATGAAATACGCTTTTTTCATTTTTACACCAATGATCTCTCCCCTCCTTTTCTCTAAATTTGCATAATAGATTAAATGTGTCTACATGATATACCATGTAATTAAATGATTATGTTTAAAAATAGGTTGATTTGGATCCCTTGTATAACAGTCCCGAATATTGTGTCGTCGTGTAAACCGGTACTGTACTGTTTATAGTCCGGGCGTATCCCGAGGGAATCTTATACTTAATCCGGCGGGATCTCACGCCCATCCGCTCTGACACATTGGTTAAGTCGCTGTCGTTTCCTGTTGCGTCACTCCAGTCCAACTCATAGACAGAAGCGAGTTTATAATCTATGTACCGAATATCACTAGTTTCGAGTACGTTCCAAGTAGGACTGCCTTGTAGACCAAGGCGTTGAGATATACCCTAATGCCATTGACTAATCAAGAGTCTTTTAACTGTGCGATTTGTGTGATGTAAACTAATATCCATGTTTAATGGCTTAATTTAGCAATAGCTAAATTTATTTAATATTGGCATATCTTTGTTTTGTCTTTGTCATATCAAAAGTAAATAATCACAAGTATATGATGTGCATACATTGGGATTAAATCATTCCTTTAATTTTTCGAGAGGTTTATTAATCAAAAAAAGGATTTTTAGATTAGACGCAACGATTAGCGTCACGCGTAAATGAATGCACACATTTCTCTAATTCTTTTTTTTATGTTTTGATTCTTCAGGCTTTCATTGTTTCGCTGAAAGTAAGAAAATTTAAGACAACTTAACTAAAATATAAATTTTACAAAACTCAGTTATAGACATATAAATTCAATATTCACAATTAAAATAGGACAACGTTTTTTTTTTGGATCAGCTAGGTTTTATCTTAATATTTTGCTAGCTGAGCCGACAGACGTCACCCTGTCTTTATTTTTCATGTAAACCTTCTCCTGATAATAACTATTAAGCTAGTAAAGTATTAGCAAAGTTGGTCTAACCGTGCACGCACAGTGTGATTACCAAGGCAAATGGTGTTCATTTTATATATAAGAAGATAAGAAAGGATAACTCACTGTTACAACTCTATCTCTCTACAATTAGACCACCACCTATACGCTATGTAATCGACTTTATGGCAGTCAATTATAGAATAGCAAAGCTCCTATATATCACAGTGAACGATCCTTAAATCATACTGATATGCCGAGGGATTCTATGTACTTACATCTATGGGCTTGATTACTGTTTATGTCTGCTGCTATGTGGTGTCATAAACAAAATTTACTATGTCGAAGAGTTTTGCTAGAAGTCGTCCGGTTTGGTAGGTACCTAGAATCAGAATACTTTATTTACTTAGACCACACAAGTGGCATCGGCATTATTGAACTAGCAACGAATGGGAGTCGCCGCCTAACACTGAGTGGAACTGGGGTAAGAAACTTAGCGGGATCGTCTCTTTTAAATTACAAATTACATAGTATATAATCTAACGTCAAACGAAAATTCATAAAAATGTTCCATTTCCACATGTTCCTTAGCTGAGAACATAAATTTTAAGAAATTAGTCAAATTACATTGGGTAAGATTTATATCCTAAAAGAAGTACAACACGTTTGCACATTGGCTTTGCGCACATGTGTACCGTAGATTTACCAAATTTAATAATAATAGGAAGGCGGAAACAATTTTTCCATACAAAGTTAACTTTGTTGGAAAACGTGTTTACAACCGTCTAGAACATGTTTTAGGCCATTTGATACGTCAACTGTTGACGAATTGTGACGTGATCTTATGCAGAATTCGTGAAGAATTGGGCTACCCGCTAATTAGGGGATCACAATTATTGTGAAACGCGAGTAACTGATAGAAAGGTATACGATATCGTCTGGCTCGACTCCTACCTCCTGTCTCGATGTCGTTAATGGACGAAACCTGACACGCCAACGGGAGTGAACCGTCTAGGAATAATGTACATCTCTACACCAGAGCTTCCCAAATTTTTGATTTACACCAACGGTATCTATGTACTTGTGAAAATTATATTACAGGTTTGTGGCAATTTTGTGGGTGGGATGTTAGGCCAAATGCAGGTAAATCTACCGGGTAGCCTCAGGACCTGAACATAATATTGTGAGGCGATTGATTCCTACCCGAACAACAACACAACACTCACATAGCACAATGTGAGAAATGGAATTTTTTAAAATACAAATCAGAATCGTAAAAACTTTTTCTGGAAATCTTCCTACCTATAAAACGCTAAGAAATATAAGCATCTCTCGATATCGCATAATTTCTTTGAAACGGTAACATCAGATATGTCTGGAAGCTTCTCCTCTCCCCCTCGCCCCGATGTATTAACAATAGATTATGATTCATCCCGCATTAACATCGATACAAAATATTCTCACTCGATACGTATTTTATCTGACTCAATTCCGGTCTGGATTATAATGAATTTTGGTCAAACGTCATAACGTTTCGCGTCAACGTCATAGCCTCAGTGGCAAATGGCGTTGGGCGGCTATAGTTATACACCAAACGTGGACGTGTAGTGTGGACTTTGATAACAGTTATTTAATTAGTATAAAATCCAAATGAGGTGTATTATCGGCAGTTTGAGGCGGTAGTCGTGCCGTTACCAATTAGCTTACACTGGCGAGATTACGGCACGCGCCTAATACAGCGCACAATAGTCGCCCGGCTATACACCGCTGGCCATTTGAACTAGGAATATATTTACAAGCTAGAAAAAAAACTTTATAATTGCTGGTTGAGTTATGATTAAAGTCACTTGTTATCTGTCATTAAATATGTTGGCCCTACCGGTTCCGCTTTTAAAGCGTTATAACTTATAAGATCACTACACTAAGGCTTATAATAGTTTTTAGTATTTTTAACAATCACTGAGTAACTTTCGTGTAATGTGTTAGTTTTTAAATCAGAATTGGCTGAATGAAATATGTATTTCCAAAAATTAAATTTTTAAAGTTAAAAAGAAGATAATTTTAAAGCTGTATGGATTTTCACCAACATGACCACTGGTGGGAGAGTGCTGAGCTGCAACTCATCCGGGTAGGGATCTGCCTCCTTACTTATTCGTGCCGTCATAATGACAGTGTCATGTTCTTGTCCGGAGGTCTTGCTATCATTTCTAGAGAATATTTTTCTTTACAAAGTGTTAATGTTTGTTCTCGCTTTTAATTTTTAATATAAAACCACATACCTATAGTTTGACATGTTTCAACAAAAAAGTTTTGCATATTCGTATGTATACATAAATTATTTGTGTTTTTTAAGTTGACTTAGGATAAACTTTAATGCGCCGTGTAAATACATAATCGACTACGAAAGTTTAAAAATTTATATTACTAACTATCAAATAGTTACAGTAAACAAGAAATTGGCATTGAAATTTACTAGACAGTATAACATATAGTATAATTTCGTGACTGAAATTTGTGTATTATTTATACAACTTTTGTACTTACATACTTAGATAATTCTTTTGTCCTCAAATTCGACAAGTACTTGTATTTTTTATATTAAACTTGGTTTTCCTTCTTATGAATATATTTCAAATGGGATTAAATAATATAAAAAAGAACAAACATCGCAGAAAGTTATTTCGTGCTGTTAATTTAAAAAAAGAAAGAAAGAAAACATTTGTTGACTGATTGAATAACTTAACTTGTACTTTTTCTGATGAAGTTTATTTTTACACGACTAGCCAATAATAGAATAATTATGGGTAGGTTTCACTTTACGTGTATAGATTTATTGGGATATTTGTCAGAATTTTCAAATTTCGTACTCTATTTAGAAGCTATTACTTATATATTTTATGGTTACTATGCTTATGAGAAAAAGTGGATTTTTTATTTTTAATAATGATTTTTTTTACAATGTTTAGTTTAGCCACACTTTTGCGTATTTTGGACTCTTCGAAGTTATTTAAGTTGCGTTAAGTTTGTCTGTCCAACAGTGTTTCGCACGGCGACAATCGTAATTATAAGCTTTCCCCGCGTGTTGCAAGCGACTCGAGCTTCGGACCAGAATGGTCATCTCGACCGGTTCGCTGACTAATGCGGGCAACACCAAACGCAACACAATTACATGGCTTATTGTAAATCGTGGCTAATTTGGGAAACTTTAGTAATGTATACCTACTTTGAAAGTTGTGCAACCTCTCACTCTTGAGATATCACCGCCTTACCATTTTTCTGTCACGAATACCATTAAATTTCGGTTTATAGTTTAGGATAGCCGATACGCAAGTGGAATTTCACTGGTGATAAAGTGTTATGCGGAGCAACTTGCCCGGGTAGGGTTATTTATTTATTTATTTCACATGGAAGACCAACAGCAAATTATACAATTTAAATGGTAACTAAAGAAAAAACAGTAAGCCAATTACAGGTCCTCACTTATAGACACATATTAAGCATTAATATATAAATGTTAACACTCCACCATGATACACGAAACATATCAAATACCAAAAGAAACAAATATGTAATGGTTAACAGACAACTTAAAATAAAAAAAAAACAGAGTAGGAATAAAAAGTTATATTGCCTTACCTAATTCTGTTGCCATAATGATTGTGCCATATTTCGGTTCGGAGTGTAGGGAAGTATATAGATTTGGGAGGCACAGAACATCGCGCACTGTAACATCTGTGGTGTCTATAGGCCATAGTTGTTTCTTACAAATAGTTGAGCCACATGCTTGTTCGCTGCGTTGTGCCATGAAATAAATATTATAGCCTCAGATTGCCCACGCGCCATTGACATCGTGCGTGGACGGTGCGAGTACTTTTTGCCATTAAAAAATCCGTCTACATGTTTGCCTTTCCACACAAAATCAATGCAAAAGGTTAAATGGCTAACATTTACATATAAAACTAACAATAAGTTTTCTATAAATTTTTTCTTTCTTTAAAATTAA
>NJDD01001052.1:86762-111268 GCA_002245505.1 Calephelis nemesis
GCCTTATCCATTTCTGTCGCGAATACCATTAAATTTCGGTTTATAGTTTACGATAGCCGATACGCAAGAGGACTTTCACTGGTGACAGAGTGCTGTGCAGAGCAGCTTGCTCGGGTAGGGTTCTACNNNNGCCGCCGTAATGATTGTGCCATATCTCGGATCGGATTGTAGGGAAGTATATAGACTTTGAAGGCACAGAACATCGCGCACTGTAACATCTGTGGTGTCTATAGGTCATAGTTGTTTCTTACCAATAGTTGAGTCATATGCTTGTTCGCTGCGTTGTGCCATGAAATAAATATTATAGTCTCAGATTGCCCACGCGCCATTGACATCGAGCGTGGACGGTGCGAGTACTATAAGCCAATAAAAAATCCGTCTACATGTTTGCCTTTCCACACAAAATCAATGCAAAAGGTTAAATGGCTAACATTTACATATAAAAGTAACAATAAGTTTTCTTTTCCAGTATGGCAGCGATGAATTTGGCCACGACTCCCCGTCACGGTACGCGTCGCCCAAGGGCGCAGGCGCCGGGGCGCCGTATCAGGAGCCCTACTACGGCGGGGAGTGGGCGGGCGGCTATTATCAGCCGCCCGCGCCCTACCATCACGACCCTTACGCCACTTCACCTGGTGAGTAGACTTTCATAAGATATTTGTCCACATGTTTTTATAGCATTTCTTGCTACTCTTATCAACTTTCTGTGGATTACATAGGAGAAACGTATGTGCTGCAAGATCTTCCCATGATATACTAGGTCAAGTTCACAATGCAAATGTGACTTATGTCAAGCGACACTTCTTAAATTTGGTGAACTAATATACTTACGGCCCTACTCAGAGACGTCAATTGTCATTTAATCTTTCATTAAGTAACAATTTTATAGTGGAAATATGGACTCAATGAATAATTTAAAAAAATATATTGAATTGACACCGTCTCTGCGTGCGGCCGTTAGAGAGTTTAGCTTAAAAGCTTGAATTAAATTTTAATTAGTCCTAACTAGATTGTAATGAAGAGTAAGGAGACAAAATAAAGTTCATTTTAAGTATTTCACAGCGACGCGGTAATAATTGTCCCACCATCTTACCTTTTTTCGTAGGACTTGCAATTATTATCTGCTGTTTTGAACCACCACAAGACCTATACAAGAGGAGGCAAACGAGCAAGTGGGTCACCTGATGGAAAGTGACTACCGCCGCCCACAGGCATCCTTATATTGAGGATTGCGCTTTTATGATTTCCTCCCGTAAATTTGCAGGTATCACAGGTGCGCCAGCAGCAGACACGAGTGCAGCGGGTGGTGCAGAGTTACCACTACCGCCTATGTCCTCGTTCAGAGCAGCAGCGCCTGTGCACTCGCCCACAGATCCCATGATAGTTGCCAAACCGCCTATGCAGCCGGTAAGTGGCACGACCATCATGTGCGAATCATTTTAGCTTAAGCTTCCCTCTTGCCATAATCAAATTTGACCATTTTCCCCCAGGCTTTACTTCTTCCATAGTCAATGTAAGGCTAAGACATGTAAGTAGAAAAATCAACGTGTTTATTTATACTTTCCTATCGAGTCCTGAACCAAGTTTGACCATTTTCACCTGTGTTTTTCAACTGTTTCCGTTACCAAGCTTTCTACATTATCACAAAATACAATCAACTTCAAAAATCCAGTACGTACTAAATTTAAAATTCTGCATCGACTATCGTATCTGATAGTAATAAGACTTACTAGCTACAGACACCATGACAGTATTTACCAGGTTTCATAGCTAGACCTCTAACATCGTCTGTCTTTACTAACCTGGTAACTCGGGGTCTACTAACAAATGCACAGCAATTTTTTCCTCGTATTTTTTTTACAATGTGTGACCTCTTTTTCGATGTATTTGTCAATGCCTCATTATATTTGTCAACGCGTCATTAAAATCGTTTTTGTTAATATAAATAAAATATCTTAGACCTTGAGCTAAATTTAACTCTATATACCTAGATATGGCCAAACCAGATATGCAGCCGATAACTGAAAGCGATACAAAGTTCAATTCAAAGCCTTTAAAATTTACTTTTTCCACTAACAATGTTAAGTTTAGCAATTTTAACCCAGCTAAATTATTATCCCTGTGTCTTTACTGTACAAGCAATCTTCTTTTTTTATCATGTCGATTTTCTCGTGGACACCCACCATTTTCGGGGGAAGTGGCGGGTTATGTCGGACAACTACCTACTAAAACCATACGATGGCCTCCTTTTCGCCTAGCTGTGGAAACACTTTCGCACACATCCACTGCCCTTACGACGTCTGAACCCGCGATCCTCGTCACGCGTCAATTTTAGCCCGCGTGGGGTGACGACTGTAAGCCAACCCCAGGCGGACCAAATGGTCCACTGCTTTGTCTGCTCCTCATCATTAATCATCAATATTATTCTTGAATTTAAAGTTACATTTGTTTAGAAGTAAAACGTACGTCCACTCAGATTGGCTATTTTTTACGTTCTTTTTACGGCTACGTTTATTGATACTTGTACTGGTTGTATTTGTTTTTTTTGTTGGTTAAATTATTAGTAATTTATTTCTAATTGATGCAGGTTTTGATTTGTGTGATTTCAAGCATTTTTGTATTGAACAGTAGTAACGATTTGGTTATAAATATCTTAGTTTTTACTTAACCTATACTACTAAATTTTCAGTCCATATTCACGGTTGATCCATTTGGGTAATTTATCCAATGATTGTTTTATTTTTTAACAGTGTTTTATTTACATTCATGTTATTACGAATAAGTTTGGTGTTCTGTCATCAGATGTATGCGGGTCCCGCAAGCACGCCGGGCGCGGGGGGCGAGGCGGGCAGCTTATCGTCGTACGGCTCCTCCCCCTCCACCCCNCCCTTGCACGCAAGACTCTACCCCCCACTCAAACATTCACCGCATCATGCACATCACGCACACCACAATGGACAGGTAATTTGAGTTACATGATGACTATATTGTTGCACTTGTATTGCAATATGTTTACTTCATTATCAATAGAGAAATAAATATTTTGGCCTAAAGCAGGTAGAATTAAAAAAAAACTACTTCTAGATCTGAACAATGATAAGTATGAGTGTTTAGTAAACAGACATAAATTCAGAACTGTTATATTTAATCAATTGATTTTTTTTTGGCTAAAAATGTAGTCATTCAACAGATCAGTTAAAACCTGGTCATTTTCGTTATTTTCAGCAAGCAAACTGGGTATCAACGGGTGTTTCATCACCGCCAAGCGCGTCAACTCCTCACGCACCCCTTACCACCGCGGTGTTGCCGAACGGTCACCAGCATGTGGGGGTTTTCCAGCCTGCTGTCATGGTAAGAGTGGGGGTTTATACGGCTTGGTGTTGGAGAATTGTCTGAATGAAATTGCTGCTTGTTGCTAACGAGAAAGTAATTTGTAAATCAGATTTTTAATCGTCAAAAACCTTTTCTTATCAGAAATTCAAAGTTTAACCAATCGAATTCCGAAATATCAACTTCTTTGTAACATCAAAAGAATGAATGTCAAATTTCCTACTATTACTCACTTATCGCCCCTTAAAGAATTTATTGAAAAGAAAGCGACGATAGTTCTGGAAGTTTTGTCGATCTATTTAAATAATGTTAACAGTAGGAGGTATAATTATTATTGTAAAAGTTGGACAGTTGAAACTTTCCAACTAAAAAAAAGACTGTCATGGAAAATAACAGAACATGACATGCATTATTCTTGATTTAATTATGTCCATACGGAAAGTAAAGATTTTTTATATAGTAATTAGCCATTCCTATTTATTTCAATAGTAAATTGACGTTGACATTTTATTCACAGAATTCTCTAACACCAACCATATCTACGATTCATATAAAAGTATTTTCATGATGGCTTGTCAAAACCGGCATGCCTCCCGCGCATGATTGTTACTAATTTTGTGATATTTTTTTTGTATCAAAATTGACAAAAGTTTGATAATTTAAAAAGTAGATAACGTTATTTATAATGTGTTTTTTTGTTAAAGTAATATCGATATGCCGTTTGAATTAAGGCGATTTTGATATTGTTTTATTGACATTAGAGCCTATTTACCACTTAATAATTGTTATTTTTAATTAACACATTATAAAACAAACGTTGTATGGCTTTTGTTTTATGTTTACTTTCTTAATTGAAAAATATGGTATAATGTAATTATAACTATATATTTTCTTACCAATTATACTTTTTATACATAATATCATAAATTTAACAATATTGAAACATTATTTTTGAGAATCTATTAATGAGAGATTACTTAGGTCAACGTTTTGACTTGATCTTCAACAATAATGTTATTAAATAGTAAATGTTGAATTTATCAAAATTTGTCGTAAAAACAAAATTATTATTACTTTTTAAATAATTATTATTACTGTTTAAATGTTTATTATACCACATGTAATTTATTATACCATGTTTGTTTGGTTTGCTGTTGTTTTTGTGTATTTTTGTTTTAATATCAGCGAGCAGCGTGGAGCTAATAGCCTTTACTTAGGAGTGATTAATTAGAGTTTTATTTTGTAAATAATATTATGTAGATGTAGATTTTTTGTAGTTTTTCTATTATTACCAACTTTAGAGTGTGTCATCAAAAGGTAACTTGGCCTTTGTTCGGTGCTGTACGTTTTCTAAATTTCGTCTTTTAATGTTTTTTTTTATTTTATAATTACAATATGAACTGACCCTTATACCCTTTCAAGTGACTATAGTTTGTCGGTTTTATTTGCGTACTGAAATGTTTGTTGATCTTTTCTTTATTTGTCAACCAACATTTTTAACATTTGACAGTGTCACGTTTGATAAACACTTTTACTATATCTATAGCTTGGACTATAAAACAAAAGATATACCTTTAGATCTAGGACCCACTCTTTGTATACAAATGTTGAATTCTTGACATGTTGACGAATTAAAGTGTTTCTTCTAATTGGATAACTTTTGTGCTTTTGTATTTCGACTTTGGCCACAGTCATAACTGTTTCAAATGTCTTGCATTTATTTTCATTTTTTTTTGGATTAATACACTCATGGTTTTAGTGTATCATAGTCAAAAACTTCTTCTTCTTTAAATATGGATTTCAATCGTTTTTCACGACTTATTTAGCCACTGTCAGGTACGGGCTCGTATTTGTTGAACAATCTTATTTTTTTTTCATTTATGATGTTAAATATAGCTCAAATTTTTCACAAAAGGTGACCACACGGACTAGTCAAATCGTATTTAAAAGACAATGAAATTGAGTGATCTCGTCAGTGCATTCCAGTTGTGGAAATAGTTACTCGTGATTTTATTGTATCTTAGTCAAATATATATCGTGCCTATTTAGGACTTTAACTAGACTCAATTATACTCAAGATTGAATTTGGTGTTATAGTATCTTGAGATATACCATCTTAACCCCATATCATTGGCTTCTTAAATGTCCCTGTTAGTTATATATGTCATCAGTGTATCCCACGCGTAGAATAGGGACCCTTATAATAAATGAACTCTATTCATTGAATAAGTAGGGTATGTGTCCATAATTGTAGTCCAATATTTATAATTCCCTTGATGCCCAGAACTTGAGGGTTGTCATTAAATGATATATTAGGCGACCATGATTATAGTCATATTCAGAACATAATCATTACATTTGTTCATTACATCTTTGGAGTTAGTGAAGGGTAGTGAGTAATCTCATAAGAGTGACTCATGATTAATCATGATTAGTATATGATTATACAATCCCTGATTTTAGTCAAATTCAGTGCCTGTTACTGTTTTATGTCGTGTCTGGAAAGATTTAGTCATGATGTGTTGTATTATTTTCGAAGTTGTTGGGATCTTCTTCTTCTTGTTTTGGTACTTTAGGATCTCAATGAGCTTAACATTTTCTGTTTTAGTGGTTACTTGGTATTCAAATGAGTAGTGGTTGACCATTATGTACTAAAATTATCAAGGTATTAGGTTGGTCAAACTTAAAGTTCCAGTGTCTTATGATTTTAGTGTCATGACTAAAAATACATTAGGGCATTTCTTTATTATTGTATTCCAACTCCCAACTCTTGAGTTCTTCATCCATGGCTTAAACTTGGTAGTGAGTAATCCCACTAGTGGGAATGGGCTATGTAGCTCCCGCTCGCCGCTGACTGAGTACAATGGTCAGGGCGCGCCGGCTGAGCAGAGGCAGCTAGACGAGGCCATGGTGTTTCTCCGGGAGCATTCCGACGTTGGGGTAAGTAGGCGACATTTTACATATCACCCCCATGCAAGAAAATAAATATTTTGAGGCGGAAGAACCACCCGATTCGTACCATTTAATTTTTTAATATCTAACAAACAATAAAATTGGTTAAACGCTCGCGCTGTAAAGACTATAAGTGGCTAACATGAAAGTGTGACTTTATATTATAGATAGATGTGATAGCACTACTACTTATCTGGCGACGTGCGAATGGAAAAATAATCATAGGATATTTTGTTTCTTTAGTTATCATTAATTTAATTATTATCACCACTGAGGTCGGACTTGACTTCTTGAGGTCCCGAAGGGTTCGATCCCCTTAATGTTTATTTTCAATTTTCAAATAAAAATGACGATTCCCAGAATTGCATATTTGCTCGGTTGGCATAGGCTTGCCACCTATCACATTGTGGGACTTATGCCCGATTTCACCAAAAGCCCCTATACTTTAGGGGACCTTTTAACGTTACTTATGGGACTGTTTCCATATAAAACAGTCCCCTAAAATACGTTAAAAGTCCCCTAAAATATAGGGGCTCTTGGTGAAATCGGGCATTAGTGTCTTCGGTTAGTCGTGAGTGCATTGGTTGTGCCCCTGCCAACCTCTTCGGAGATATGGGCGTGAAGATACTTTTTTTAAATTAAAATTTAACTAGTTAAAACATATTTTCCGACGTTATGTATCAAGAATATATAATAGAATTAAGTAGAAAAGTACTGAAATATTAACGTCATAACCAGCAACAAGTTAGACAGTTGCCTACCGTCTTATAAACTAAATGATGTTGTATAAAATACTTATGTGCATAATTCATGAAGGCTTTAATTTAAATTATTTATAATTGCATGAGTATTGAGTATATTTCACTAGCCAATAAAGTTTTTGTGTTCATTTGTCTGTAAGTTAGTCGTTGTTTTATTAGCATGGATGTAGACTTACATAAAACTTGTATTCAACAAATAATATAAGTTACTTTTCTGCAAATATATGTCACGTTATATTCTCCTCCTCTTTAAACAGATCCGTTTATACTGTGCTAGCAATATATAATAGTATATAAAAATAACACCGACCTTAAGTCGGTGTATTTTTACGATTTTAAGTATTAGATGCCGCCCAATCGTAAAAAAAATACCCGTCATCCAACAGACATCTAGTACTTGGTCCTGACGAACCACCAGTGACTATTATCAAATATTTAAATTACTACTTGTGACTTATTTAAAAGCAAATAATCAGATGAAATTCGAAGTGAAAAATGTTACAACTTGTAAGACTTCTAAGTTAGACTTCTAAGTTAGACCTAATATCTGGTACAGACTGAGGAAACATAATGTTTTGAACTCGTGTTGGCCAAGCTAATGAAGAAATGGGCTGTTTTGTGAAATAGTCAAAATTTCCTAATAAAATCGTAGCCCCGGATTAGATAAGTGTCCGGTTGGTTATAGTTTTGCCACCTGTGACATTGCAGGATAATGTACCTTCGGCTAATCGAGGGGTGTCCTGATTGTACCATAGCTTTCCTTTTCGTGGATACGGGTGTGAAGATGCCATTTTATATGAATTGTAATATATAACAAAATAAAGTTTCTCAAAAACCGCAATAAGTAAATTAATCGCATGTGAGTGAGTTGGAAACATAATGTTTGCTGATGTGAGATGTGCCGTGTCCATATGAATAACTGAGGCGCGTGCAAAAAAGAAGAATGTTAAAATATTGGAAACCTGCAAATAACATCTCAGCACAAGAAATAGAGTTTTAAGCCCAACAGTTTGTCGCCAATCATTGCGTGTTTTTTTTGTTTGTGCATTGCAACAAAGGTACTGGCATATTATTTTTTGTTTAAAATATTCGAAATAAAAATCTAAACTCATCAAAATCTTAAAGCAAACTTACGAAAAGGGCTTTTCACACCTCTCAGTCAGCCTCTGGTTGTAAACGCCCCATTAACATCTCGGGATTTACTATATTGTGTGAAGTTCGCCTGTTTGTTGGCTTCCCGTACCATAAAAAAGAAAATAATACCAATTGTTTCATTGCAGGGTGCTCGTATGGAAGAAAGGTTGGATGACGCCATCAACGTGCTCCGAAATCATGCAGAGGCACCGGAGCTGTACCCTCAGGATGTCCACCATCCGCACCAACCACCGCCTGGTAAGGTCTTAACTTGGAGACAATTATATTATAGGTATTTCTAGACTTTTTGCGCGAAAAGATCGTGCGTCTTGTTCATTTATGGTAGTAGTAGGTAGAGAGCGTACAAGGTTTTTCTTTTTCTCAAAAAAAAAATCGTTTAAAATTATTCTAGTAGGAAGTTAACCGAACTTTTTATATTTCCCGCGTTCGCTTGTCAATACTTCGCTCTGGAATGTTTAAATGTAATGGCTCTTTCTGCATTTCCGGGTCTGGGTGTTTATTAAATTTATTCTGGTATCTATTTAAGTATTTCTATGAATTAGTATCGTTGACTAACACCCGTAACACAAGCATATAATTTGCTTACTTTGGGCTTAGATTCAATTTGTTTAACTCGTCCAGGGATATTTATTTATTAATTTGGAATGTTCAAATGTTATCAATTTGTAGTATGTATGTTATAATAGTTGCTTAGACTAGCGTGGCCCGATCGAAGCTGAACGAAGCCCCATGCTTCGTATCAGTCAAAACGTGGCCGAGATCAGAGTTGACGTTATGGTCGCTCGGTGTGTTGTGTCGCAATCGTGCATTACCCACGTCAAGTACATTTATTTATTTAAAATTAGTCATAAATAAAACATACATTACATAGGTTAAAGTCTTGAACTTTTAGTGAAGTTTATATTTTATAGGGAGACATCCTTCGGAGAAAGATATTATTGGTTTAAACTCTAGCTATTGATTTAAGCTGTTAACCTCCATTTTTTATATAAATTGATTTGGAAGTTGAGAAAAAAGTACTTAATTGTCTAATTTTTATAAGGTTTACCTCTTTTGTAACTTTTTTGAGCATTTTACTGTTTTAACACTAAACAACGACTAGTCAAATGTATAACTAAAGAAAAAAAGTGGATCTAGAATAGTACCTAGTAGAACACTTTGTAGTGGCCGTAGCTACTTAATTGATGCTAAGAAGAATAAACACCATAAAAATGAATTTTTAAGTCAATCTTTATTATTATTATTTATTTTATTTAATCATTTATTGTACACAAAAAACTTACATTAATTTTAAAAATAATACACTTGTACTTGTACAAAAGGTCAGCTTATCTCAGATAAAGAGATTTCTTCCAGCTCACCCAAAAAGGAGCTCATAAAATAACTTAAATGGTAGACTTACAGTGCACAATAAATTAAGTGAGAAAAAAAAATATAACTACAGCATTTACACATGTAATCTTTCATTAGTTTTTAAGTATATAGTACTATCACTTCGAGTTTTTCTTCTGAAAAGATTTATTTATTTACTATAACCGTATTGTGTTAAAATTTCCAGTGAGTCGACTAGGCGTCCCCGGTGCATTACCCCCCCACCTACACACCGAACCGTCAGTCAAAATGGAAAGACACCTGTTGCCAAATACAAGTATGTTCTTTATTACTCGTATCTATACATGATGTTTTCTTACATTATGGGGAAGAATTTACAGGTTGTGAGACAAGATTTTTTTCATGTGTGTGTTGCATTTGCAGAGAAACGTAAAGAGCCCCCGGACTCAGGTCTGGATTCGAAGCCGTCATCGTCTGGGTCTGCAGATGCGCTTGGCAAGCCACCCGGCAGTAAGCGGTCTCGTAGATAGTGAGTTACATTTTTTTGTCTCCTAAATTTAGCCTGTTCCTGGCTGATTTTAATGAAACTAGTGAATAACTTAGTGGCCTACATTCAACCATTTTTTTTTATGATATTGGAAGGCAAACAAGCAGACGGATTTCCTGATGGTAAGAAATTTCCGCCGCCTAGAGACACCAAATGTAGTAATGGTGCGTTGCCAACCTGAGGCCAGGATGTTAGGCCTTGAACAAAATTAAGTTTACCGGCCACCTTACCTTCGAACCGGAACACGTCATGATGTTACGGCGGCAGGAATAATAGGTATGGCGGTACATTCACATAATTTTAAATTAAACTTTAGGTTTCTGAACTCCTAATATGAAATGTTAATCATGTCTTATGTGACACGCTTTCATGTGTGTTATATGCTTCTTCAAAAAGGTACAGGTTTTCTCATTACATGTTTATATTCTTTAGAGAGGGAATATTTTATGTTACCTTTAAATTTCAGCATTGATGGAAAAGATTGTGAATTATCATACAAGAACTCATAAAATTTAATGATATGCTAATTACAATATATTAAAATTATAGACTTGTAAAAGTTTGATAGTTTTGTCAACAATTTTAAGATGATGGTGCAACTGGTGGTTGATGCTTTCACGATTGACCCACATTAACTAGTATTTAAAAGAATCCTATAGCTTTATGGAAAAAGGGTTAGTCGAATGGTTCTTTGGCCATGGCTTAAAGCCTATGAGAAATCTATGTTTAACACACTGATGATTGCCCATGTTGAGGAGTGAATGCTAGCCTCATAGTGTGGTGTAATTTTAAATACATGTAGGTACAGCTGTATTGACGTACATGCCATTATTAAAATTGATGGTCTAATTTGTATACAAGTCAAAATTTGTGACCAAATTTCCTAACCTTCTTTAAAAAATATCAAAATCTCAGGGTGTGAATATTGTTCAGCCGATACTACCCTATTTAGATAAAAACCTGAAGTACCAGACAATCTTTTTTTTGTGTTAACTGTGGCGTATTATAACGTAAATTCGGGGTACAAAATGAAAAGCTCGGGGGGTACGAGTGCAAAGCAATGAGAACAATAAATTTGTTTGTGCCGTGATAACAGCTGTTCGTCGGCCGACGAGGACGACATGGACCCGGACGCGAAGGCGGCGCGTGAGAGAGAGCGCAGGCAGGCCAACAACGTCAGGGAGAGGTGGGCTCATACATACATACATCACATACTATACTTTATTTCACTTAAAAAAAGACCGCAATACAAATGAAAGAGACAGGTGTAGTTTGTAAATTAGACAGCTGTCAAAAGTTAAATAAATGGATTTACTAAATATAAATCCACATGAACAAGAATAGGAACATATGTACAATGCGTATTGAGATACAGATGTCTGCCGCTTATCACTTTAGTCTGGTCTCATTTTACCTTAGAAAGATTTTGCAAATTAAGTATTATAGTTTAAATAAAATAGTCGTCTTACTAGAGACTACTATTATAAAGTACTAAAATGTATAAAAAAAAAATAGGTTGCTAACAAGTTTTGTAGTGTTAAAATATGGTTGTCAATACATTATAGTATAAACAAATAAACACGAAGCAACGTGATGGGCAACACTGTTCTAAATTTCGTAATCATTCTTCGAGTAGATTGCGAAAATCTTTACACAACTTTTCAATATACAGCAGGACCTCTTTAATCCGAACTCCGAAAATTTACCCTCCGTTCGGATTCATGGAGCGTTCGGATTGTAGTATGTTAGGAACTATAGATATATGTATATGGTACTTTTATGAAATTAAATAAATAGTATTGCGAAACATTTATTATATATTTTTTTAAAAACATATAAACAGTAACATTTACTATTATTTTTGAAAGAAATCCGATATTTTAGTTTATTATTATGTCAAATAAAAAGCTTTGTCTCGCAATTTCCGTTCCGTTATTACAACATAATGTCGTATCTTTCTTCCTTGTCTTTAAAATTAAAAACAAATGCGCGTGACACTCTTTTACTATTCGGTGAGCAACTGGCTAGAAAAGAGCCAGCGGATATGGGCCGTTCGGATTATAGAGGGGTTCGATTAGGCGTGGTTCGGATTAAAGAGTTCCTGCTGTAATTGTTTTAGTTTGGGAATTTAGTCTACACGAATGTTCTAGTACGTCATCTGTACATTAATCTCATTGTACCATTGTTTAATAAAAGTGTTTAAATTCAATTAGAAGATGGAAAGTTATTTTCATTTCTCTTTTTCGCAATCAAATTATATTAATCTTTTTGACATCATTAATAATGACTAATTGTTAGTTTTCATCTATATTAATAACCAATTTCCATGTGCATCATAACTAACCTAAATAATACAGGTTGATAATGAAAATAACAATGTGTTTCGTTATAAGTGTTCCAGACGAACAGATATTTTAACTTTGTTAAACGCGTATTTCAGGTTATATTTATTCATGTATGTATTTTTTGCACATATAATACTTGTATCAGATGAACACATACATATAGCTAGTCTGTGTATTATGTGATACACTAACGGATTTGAAATTAATTGCTTGTGTATATATCAATATATTTTATTATTAATTAAATTTTATATTTCTAATTAATTAAAATGAATTAAACAATTATGTTGATAATCATAATTGTTGAGTTGACGTTAATTTATTAGAAAGTATATTTTCAGAATGTATTACCTTTTCAAGTTTAAATGAGTTTTTCGTGTTATTTTTTATATCAACTTGTTCATATTTTCAACTTTTGCCAATATTTCAACAAGATATGGGTCACAGTATTTTTGAACCTTATTCATGTGTCATAGGGTTTGTTTGTCTTGGTTAGCTAAACTTTGGAAAGGTAAGCTATATGAAAAAAAAATTCATAAATCTTTGTGTCGGATATTTTTTTCAGCTCACACTTCTGTTGTTGCTTATTTATAAATGTTTTTCTTTTATTTTCAAGTATAATCTTGTAAACTTCACATAAGTTTGCAATGTTAAATTAAGTATACCAATTAAAAAGAAAAGTGTATTTTTTTGTGTCTAGAAACTCTAAAACAGGTTTCTATATTTTAATATAATGTAACTATTTTTAATATACGTACATACATGCATAACTATATGTAATTATAATAGTACATTTATAAATATAGCGTTAAAAATTTAATCGTGATTTTTTAAATATTAATTGCTGCTGATATTGGATGTGATTAGTTTATTTATTATTATCCTAAAAATATTTATTTCACTTGTTCATTCATTCATTCCTGTGTGCACGCAGTTTTTGTGGTAGTTTAGTGTTTTATTCTCAGAATGTCAGCAGTTACTCTCTCGCGCGCTGCCTTCTAGTCCGAGGTAAGGTCGCGAAATTACTTTTTTTCAGATTTGGTTATAAGTCATAAGAGTAATGTTTTTATTTAAATATTTATTATTTTATTTATTTGTGTTTTGCAGCAGACATGATTTCTATATATTAAAAGATTTATTTCAATGTTAATTTTGCTTTTGATTCATTTTTATATGTAAAAATAGACACCATATACTCATTCAAAAACGTTTTCTTTTAATCTATTATTATAAAATCTTACACAACAATGGCATGACTATCAGTAGCACGAGTTTATACGGTATATAAGTATCTATAAGGATTATATTTGCATGCTAGCTGTTCGTCAGCGGATGAGGGAGACGACGAGATGGATCCACAGGCCAAGGCCATGAGAGAGAAAGAGAGGCGGCAAGCTAACAATGCCAGAGAAAGGTAGATTTTTACATTTACATTGAATATATATTTTTTTAAATTTCTATTATTTAGAGAATGAGTAAAGTTTCATAAGGAAAAGCTATAAATGGTGTAACTGAAAATTTATTTTTTTATTCCAAAGCTGCGTGTTGGAATTTTATTAGCAACATTTCCAATATTTTTTGTAGTTTTAAGTAATTAATGAAAGGTTGATATTCTATCACATTTTGCAACTGATGCTGTGACCCATATCTTGGCTGTTTTTTAAAATAATTAAATCATCCACTTTCTATAAATCGTTTATCATGTGTTTACTTTAAAAATGCTATAGATAATATTAAACGCACACTTAACAACAGAACCGTTATTCACACATCGGCTAATTTTTTGAAACACATTTTATGTTTCGACTTCGAATCGACTTGTGTTTTATACAAGGTCTATGATCCTAAGGTTACTTATCTTCTCTTAATGGTGAGCTCATGAAGTTAGTTGGCAACTGTTCTATTAACTGTACTAATAGGTGTTCTACCAGGATATCTTATGAGACCGCTTCTTTACTACGTATATATAGTTAATAATCTTAACGTTTTCATTCCGATCAACTAGGATAAGGATACGGGATATAAATGAGGCGCTGAAGGAGTTGGGCCGGATGTGTATGACGCACCTTAAGAGCGATAAACCACAGACCAAACTCGGGATCTTAAATATGGCGGTGGAAGTTATCATGACGTTAGAGCAGCAAGTACGAGGTAAGTTAAAGATAATTTAGGCAAAGGTTTCCGTATTAAAATATGTAAATGAATTCAAACAAGAATAAATGTTGAATGAAAAAACAAAAAAAAATGTAGGTTTAAAAATGTTTCTGTAATAAATCGTCACTGTGCGTGCTAGTCACTGTGTGTTTTTTTATGTTTTTGATACTCGACAGTCCTTCCATTGTTTTTTTCTTAATGAAACACGTACTGCAAAAATAGACAAATAATAGTTAGAACCTTTGATATTCAAATAGTTATATGAGATACATAGTTTTTTTCTCAACTGACTTCAATATATGACTGTGTATATAACACAGTACTTTTAGGTTATTGCTAGGTACATAGCAGGTACCTACGTAGATAGATAATTATCACCTTAAATGATTACGCAAAATTTATTTTAAGGAAAGCGATTTAAGCTTACAATGTCGAGATCTGGTATTCTAACAGCCAATTCAATTTCTGATTAAAAATGCACACGTATAATTTTTTTGGAAACTCGGATTCGGAAAGTCTTTCCCATATAGAGTTGTAATAGAAAATATTAGTTTTAGTGTTGCTGTTAAAAATAATCTTAAAAAATCTTGAAATTTTAGGCTTAGAATTAACGTTTTATGATTTGAAACGGCTTGAAATACATCAAATATTTTTGAAATTTAATGTATATTTTTCTTATACGTATAAATTAACGAAAAATATATTAGTCAGATAAATACACAATTAATGTTTTAGATTTTGATTTACACGATTTTTCAAAAAACTTATCTTATTTTTGGACTGTATTTTTCTCTAAGGTATTTCTAAGGAGCTTAAATACTGAAATTTAGACGTTGGATGTTTAATTTCAGAACGTAACCTAAATCCAAAGGCGGCGTGTTTAAAACGGCGCGAAGAAGAAAAAGCAGAAGATGCGCCAAAACTACTAGCCGCACCGCTGCAACACTATCAGACTATGCCGGTATGTCCAAGTTATACTGTTACTAGGGTAGAGTCATATCCAATAGTTCGCTCGGAATGATTCTATTGCCTTACCTAGTCCTGTCGTCATAGTGCTGCAGAATAAGGCAGCTTCCGGTCGAAATATATATATAGCAACGCACCAGTAATATGTATGGTGTCTGTTAGCATCGAGAGAGTTGTTTGCTTGTTTGTTATCTTATATTAAACATTCGTTTATTTTTTTATGTATAGAAACATAAAAAAATAAACGAATGTTTAATATAAGATTTAGGTTCAATATTTTATTTATTTTATTAACTCTAATTTTGTTGTTTCGATCATGTGTTGGGTCCTAATCGTTATTAAAAAGTTACTCGGAGTAAAGAAACTCGTAGTGTATGTTGTTTTTTTTTTTAAATTAGGTTCACAATAATTGAATCATACTATAAGTTCATTGTATCGAAAGATAATATGATGTAATTAGGGATATATACATATAAACATTTTTTTTTTACTGAAACAATAGAATGAAAGTGTCATTGGGATTTTATTAAATAACAAAATTTCCTCTGTAATGCATACCATTTCATAATCATTGCTAAATGATAATTTATTATAATGATGACGTGAATAATTTCTTGGATTATTTTTGGAAATATTTTAAAAATGTGTGTGTACCCTACACACAAAATTTGTGTAAGATTGTTGTAAAGTGTATGATGTTGTCGCAGGGTATGGGCCCGCTGCCGGGCCAGCCGCCGACGGGCCCCGCGCCGCAATAGCGACACCCCGCCGGCCGCCCCGCGCCGCACGCACACTGACACCACTCACACACCACACACACACACAACACACACCCGCACTCCGGGACCCTGAGACTCCTTTAGGACTATGGATAAATGGCGAAATACTCTCCTCACAGAAGAATAAATATTCATACAGTCCGTGACTTCAAATCTAAGATTTATAGCGGAACTCTCGTGATAACAACACTACATAATTCTACGTTGATAAACATTTATACAGTAAGAAAAAAGGCCCCTTGACTGTCTCCACGTATATATTTAACAGTTGGTCATATTGGAACTCTTGCAGTTCAAAACGAATTCGCCACAAGTCTCGAAATGAAACTGGTATATTTTTCCCCCTAGCCGGTTCTAGGGTTAACCTAACTGACGGTTCTCTTTCCTACGTTATATTTTAATACTTAAAAATAAATAGTTCAAAGCTGTTTTAGTATAATTATTTACTTCATTAACTTGGCTTTGAATTAATATTTTGCCAAACGTTATTTAAATTTTTCCACATTATAAGAATGGTGGTGATTTAATTAAAAAATATACTTTATTGAACTTTATATTTTTTAATGTTTAATATTGTAAAAATATGGTACACCTTACCTTACACAATACTTATTTTTTACTAATTTCAACTAATATTTTTGTAATGTAACAAATTATTTGTTACATCATAAAAATATTGACAAATTTCATGGATATTTTTATAATGTTACATTCAAAAATAGCTATTTAAAACCGCCACTTCAACAGTATTAGTGAGATTGTGTTTAAAAACTATCAATGGCAAAAACAAGAAAACCGTCGAATAGTGAAATAAATCCAGTGATTATTCCCCCTTTATCCCCAAAGAGTGTAAAATGGTGCATAGTGAAAATCCGGACTTTAATAGTTAAGTGTGTATATTATAGAGTTAGGTCTAGATTAAGCTCCTAACCTCTGAGACGAGACTTAGTCCCAAAGACATGGAGATTGTAAAATAAATAGATATAAGAAGAAGATATTTTGATTAGAATTTACTTTCGCTGCCATAAGCATAGGTTAGGTCCGAAGTCCATTTTCATTTCGCGACGTTCCCCATATTGTTTTACCGTTTTACGCTTGACAATAATGACGGGAAATGGACTTTGGAGAGCGCTCGTAACGCCAATTATTTTTTTAATTTATTTCAACGTTTTTTTAGAATGTAACATTTAATGTTACGTCGTAAAAATAATGTTACATTGTAAAAAATCTACGGCCAAACTGTTAAAAAGGCCGTAGGAAACATATGCCATATTATATTAGCACGGCTGCTAACTTATTTGTGTACTTATTTTTTCACTCCAGTGATTTTTTTACATTTTTACGCTCTTGCGTCACACGGTCGCGGTAGCTATATTTGGTTACTTATGTACTTATTTTTTTTAACAATCCAAGATTACTTTATAGAAATAAAAGGAAGTTGTTGATTTTTTGAATGAATTGATTATAAGCATGTTTTTTTGCATGACAATTTTTTATATATTTTTTGTTATATTTCTGTATAGTAATCTTGGATTTGACATCGAACGCATTAGCAAGCTCTCTTTACACGATTTTATTGTTAATTTTTGGAAAATTTATTTTCACCGTGGTTTTAGCCACATGGAATTTTAATATTGACATTAATTTTGAGCGTTCGCTAAAATCATGACGTAATAATAATTGTAAATAAAATATTTAATTATGAAAGCTCAATATGGACGTTTTGATTATTTTTTTGTAGTTGCATTTTGAAAAATTTAATCAATTGGCTTATTTACAGATCTTTTGCGAGTAGGGCGAAGAAAAATACTACAACATATACTGGATCAGTAGCGAAAGCTACGAGTAAAGTATATTGTTGATAGTTGTTTATCGTTTTACTCAGAACCTTGTAATATATAGGCTAAGGTTGATTTTTGTCTTATACAAAATGGCGGATCACACCAAAATGGAGTCAGTGCGTGTGACGTTTAATAATGACGGATAGAACATAGATAAAAATAAATAAATGTATTAATTAAAATAAAATTATATATTCTTAATTATATAATAACAGTCACTAATATTGTTGCACCCGCTTTCTTATGCGATTACCGCATTGCGATTTAATTTACGTATCTCTTTCATATCTTATTCTTTATACCCTAATATGTAAGAAACAGAAAATCGAAGTTCGCAGGTGTGAACCCGCCTTTAGACTCAAAACAGACTTAAAACTTGTGTAAATATGTTTAAGCTCTATAATCTATAATTTGTTTTGCAAAAGTTTTCATTATACATGGTATCCCGAAATTGTCCGTTTTGTCAAGTCTGTGAAGTATGTAAGCACTATCTTTATTTCCTTTTAAAACTGCATTTCTAAACAGTTAAATAGACCCAAATGGCCTTTATTGTAATGGAAAAAAATATATAATTAAATTTATTATTTTTGATATTATTTAAAAATATATACTTATTTAAATTACAATATTCAAATTGACTTCTAAATGATCAGTTTTTGAATACCATGTCAACTTTGCTAATTTTATTGCATTGAATTGAAGATATATAAAAATAACATTCTAAGATAGATTTTGGTATAAATACGCAGGCTAAGCTTAAGCTTGTCTTAGTTTATTTTAAATTTTGTCAATCTAACTGTTGCCAAAATTTTAATTAAATCGACAGAAAAATTAAAAATGTTATTAAACTTCAACAATGTTGGAATTCTAGAAAGTGTTATCAATTTGCAATATAATTTAATGACACGTAGTTTCAAAACCTTTATATTTTTAGAAACCGAATATATAATTTTATTTTTACACTTTTGTTATTACAGGAAATAAGCTTTTGTAAAATGAATTTTACTTGTTTGGTAGCACTGAGATCTAGAACTCGTAAGTTTCGTGTAATAAAAATTTAATTATGTTTACAGGTTTTAGATTTTGAAATAAAATAATGATTTATATACCAATATTGAAGATGCATAATATTTTGAACAATATTCGTTTATTATTTAACGTGGTCTTTAAAAATAAATAGTTATTTTATTTGTGTAATGTTGTAACTGCATAATGTTTTTTTTTTAATTTTCGTTTGTAAAAATTAAATATCAAACTTGAAATATTTTATACGAACACTTAGTTTTTTTGGAATATGTCATTTGTTGACGTCACACGCACAGATAATACATATTATGAAGTTCAAAATATTTTAGTAATATTTAGGTTAGGACACTTATTACAACAGCTTAGTTTAGTTGACTTCTCTTCCATTTATAGTTATATTTAAGTTTTTTTTAATTTTATTTACAAACCTACCGGGACTGTCGGCTGATATCTACCAGTGGTATTTTTTTCTACTAAAATATGGCAACACAATTAAGTCAAATTGACTTGTTTTTTTTTAGACTTAGGTTTTGTATACAGCTAATGTCGGTCGACGATTTCGGTGGGATTGTGGCGACCAAACTTCTGGCACTGGAGATGTTCTGTTCCGTTCCGATCCTGGCGATCAAAGAGGCTGCGGGTCCGCCTAGCGCGCGACTTCGCATGTTATCGGTACATAGATTAAATATTACAAAATCTAATTATAAAAATGATAATATTAATTAATATAAATGTGCCATTCATTTTGCTAATTTTGTGTTTTATTTTTAATTATATTAAAATATTACATGGACTGAAATATAGATGTCCATGCTTGGGTTTGATCCTCATTTTTTGTGCCAATGGAAAGTATATAATCTGTCAGATTTCCTGATTTCTCCTTTAAGTTTTTCACCATGCCGTCTGCAGATGGATGGATCAATCTTAAGCTCGAATGCCGAGCTTCTAGCGTTAGTTGGCCTATAACCTTAGGGCTAATTAAAATACACTACTAACGTCGAACATTACGGTTGGGTATACACTAGACACTAGTCACAATAAATGTCCGACAAGGTTTTTTTAGCACCTTTTAAGTGGCCAAGGATAGGGTAAGTTTGGAGGTCACTATCTTGGTTCCAATATATTTTGAACAGGTAATTCGCTTGTTTTTTCTTGTTTCTTGCAAATAATATCGGTCAACATTTTTTGTTATACTCCCATTATTCCCATTGTTTATACAACCAGCGAGCCGCATTTAGAATTTGTAAAGTAACGAAGTTATTTAACGGCTTACTAAAAATACCAAAGTACGTAAATCAAACACAGAACTGCAATAAACAGTATATTTGTACAAATATCTATCGTCTGTCCGTCTTGCCGACTCCTCTCTTCCCTGCGAACAGATGCTTTGGTTTCTTGGTCCCAATGAACCTGTCCGCCTCTCCCTTCAGACCCATCTTCTTCGTTTTCCTTGCAATCGCGACATGAGCCAAGTTCTTTGCCTTCTTTCGCATCTGATAAATATCAAATAATTGTATATTAATAGTTGTCGGCATTTAGCGTAGTTTCTTTGCAATTATGGTTTATTGTGGAAGGTCAGGGAAAAAAAGCACACAGATCTTCTGCTGGTAAGAGTATGCCACGGTTATCCCTGACACTGTAGATGTTACAGGTTGCTGCCCTGGGATGTTCAAGCCAATCATTCAAGTCTACCGACTGCCTTACTCCCAGGACCATAACATGATTTTTATAAAAAATTTCGTAAACAACTATAACTACTAAACCGATTAAATTTCCGTTATGTAATAAAAATTAGCCATTGATATATAAGCCAATATTAATATTCTTGGCCTACTCTCCAAACAGGAACACAATAATGACAAGGATTGAAATGATGACAGCAAAGAGTAAGGTGATAAATCAGATATTCTTATGAAGAAATTGTTGACGTCAGGACAGTATGTATGTATTTCAACTTACCACAACGTCCTTGACCCCCTGTTCGTCTCTTGCGGGCTTGCTGACGGACCTCGCTCTGGACTCGACCCGGGCACGTTTGGCGGCCGGAGCCGACAGCGACCGCGACCGGGACCGCGTGCGGGCAAAGTGGGCATCCTCCGTCTCCGACATGTCCACGCCTGGGAACGTTGCAAGTACACGATATAAACAACTCGATATTTAATAAACATAGAAAACATTCCATTTTTTTATTGTCAACCCAAAAAATATGCTTATAACACGAGAAGACAAACAAGCAGACGGATGGTATAAAGTATACGCCAGAGACTCTAGACGTCAATCCTGCGGTCCAAGATAATAATAATAATCCTGGACAAGTTACACAAATTGAATATGACCCTAAATTAAACAAATTATATACCTGTTTAATGAGAGTTAGTCAACGATACTAATACATAGAAATACTTGAAATAGATACCAGAATAAATTTAATACACCCAGAACCTGAAATGCAGATATCTAAACATTCATCACACAAATGTCTGCCCCAGTCAGGAATCTAACCCGATCCTCGCGTTTGGTCAGTGCGGTTAGGCGTATACGCTAGCCACTCGACCAACGAGGCGGTCAAGATGTTAAGCCTCTGTCTAAAAGTTTATGTAAGGCTACCCTACTTTCCTACATTATGACTCATGTCAATGTTAACAGAGTACTGACGTTATGGCGACCATAATAAACCGAGAAAGCCTTTACAGTACTCTTTCTCGTCCATTCCGAATGAAGCAAGCTTAATTACTTAACTAGCGACACGCTATGATAGCCGGTTGGACGTTTGTAATATCCATACAAGTAAACGTATCTTTTTAAACTTTTTAATCAGCCATTACATACCAAATATACAAATTTGGTCATACTTTTTTCGATAGTAAATTAATATCCACATCCTTTTTGTAATGTGTACCCTGTTGCTAGTTAAATCATTTCACTAGAAGGCGATGGCGTCATATACGCCAAAATTACTCATCTAGTAGTCTAATCTGTTGTTGTTGTTTAGTGAAAAGAATATACCGCCACTATCGGTAATTTAACTTTTTTAATTATTCTTTGTAACTTTATAGTTAAACCAATTCGTTCATTATCACATAACAATAATGATCACTTCCGAACCGCCATAACTGTTATTCCGCCATAAGTAATTGTAGTTGTGGTTGTTGTTGTTGATAATGAACAAACAACTCACCGAGTTTCTCCATTTCCTCCCGCAGTTTCCCGGTGGAACGATCCTTGGCGCGGGCTCGGCTAGTTCTCGGCATAACCGGCTTCGTGGACTGTTTCGTCAGACGAGACTCGTCCTTCAGTATTGCCTTCTTATTACTACAAATAAATTTACAAGGACAAATTACACGAATTGATCGAACCCTAAATAAACAATATATGTTGTAGGTTTTGGTCAAAGATACACAGAAATATATTTTACATATTTAAATACCGGAATAAATTTAATATACAATGTGGAATGCAGATGCAAACCTAGAGAATGTTCGCTGGCGCTAACCGCTTGAACAGAGATGTTCGATATATTACAAAAAAATGCATAAGGAATAGAAACTATGTATATAATATACAATATTTACTGCTACGGTGTTTTACAAGGCCCTATTTTAGAGCCGTTTCTTTTCTTTATGTATATTTATACATTAAAAAAAACAACGATGTAAGTTATTTCGAAATTGCACTTCTGTACTATAATTAGAACAAGGTGGAACACAAAAATAATTGCATTAATATTATAATAATTATTCAATTCGATATGTACCATAAGATGTATATAATGTATGTAAGAAAAATGAATGTAGCAATCGCTGGTCTAAGCAATTAATGCTAAGATAAAATAAATGTACTTGACGTGGGTAATGCACGATTGCGACACAACACACCGAGCGACCATAACGTCAACTCTGATCTCGGCCACGTTTTGACTGATACGAAGCATGGGGCTTCGTTCAGCTTCGATCGGGCCAGTTTGTTAAGATTTAGTACAAATTTATTCCACGCATGAGCAAAGATATTACTAATGTCGAGTCACAATTTAAACTATATATAAGATTGTCTCACCGTATCTGTCTGGCGAGGTCTCGGATCTCCCTCATGGTCTCATCCAGCTCTATCTTCGGCACCACGTACATTCCACCAGCCTCGCGCAATTCTTCTTCCTTTTCTAAGTCGGCCAATTTCTACACAGTTAAATCTATTAGTTAATAACTTACTGTAACTCCTTAATTCTTAATATTCAAATTGGGTGGCAGTGACTACTGCTGGTCTCGAATTCGACTGAACAAATTACAAACAAACTATTTATAGGTAACTTTAGAACCATTGGCAACACATTCCATATTATGTTGTTATTTGGTGATTGTTCGGTGTAGTCACAAAATTGTTATTCAACAACACCACAATCTGAACTGATCTAATGGAAAGGGAAAGGCTATATTATGTTATCCCGTGTCGGAAGTTCCGGAGGAAAGCCTAAATAGTTTTTTTTTTTAAGAAAATTATTTATTTGCGGAACATGTGTGTAAATGAGATGTTACAAAAAGAATTGAGTATATCAACATATTCTAACCATATTTTGGTGTGCAAATATTTTAATATTTATAAAATAAATATTATTTAACTACATAGAGCCATATTGTTTATATTTATAACTAGTTTAATTATTTGAAAAATGAAATTTATTTATTTGCTGAAAATGTGTGTTTAAAGTTGTTAGAAAATATGTTTGTTAATACCAACACATTCCTACCATGTTGTGGTGTGAAAATATCTTTAAAATTATACAAATTTAATATTAAGATTTTTAACATATTATGTTTTAATATTTAAACAAAATTTTAAAATATAGGTTTAACAATAACTTCCATAAGCCACCACCGTTTCCAAGTCTTGCCAGTTAGGAGAAGAAACGGCGAAACAAACTCCTCGGATTTTAGTTTTAGTATATTTGTGTTTAATTGATTTCGGAATTTATTTGAAACAAGAATGCTTATAAAAGTGTAGAAGGATATTCTCACATCAAATATGTCCGGGTCTATGTAGTCGGCGATGTTGTGTCCCTCCCAGAACTCCGGGATCGGGTCGTGGCGCTCCTCCTCGGGGATCTCCGAGTAGTTCTTTTGGAGGTCTGGAAACATTTGATTTAATTATAACTATCCACGTATCATAATTTCCATACTTGTTTTATTATGTAAAGACTGGTGCGGAAAACAACAGGAAAATTCCAAAAAATTCGGGGGTATGACAAACCACTTAAAGCCAAACAGAGTGCCAGGTGCCATGATCCTTGCAGACCTGCCTACCTTCCTCCATATTCATTACTTTTT
>NJDD01001052.1:113146-126395 GCA_002245505.1 Calephelis nemesis
TAGCCGGTAAACGTACTTTTGCTCGAGGCCTAACATCCCGGCCTCAGGTTGGCAACGCACCATTACCACCTTTGGTGTCTCTAGAGTCTAGACAATGTGAATTTCTTACCATTAGAAAATCCGACTGCTTGATTGCCTTCCAATATCATAAAAAATCACATCTAATATAGTGTGTTCTGGTAATTACGGTAATGGTGTTCTTATTAATTTTCTAATTAGAACTTATACGTGATATAAAATTGTGCCCAGAATTAATGAATTTACTGCTAAACCTAGGGAAACATCAATTTCCTGAATTTTATACTTGCGTAGGCGTAACTTAAATTTAAGCGTTGCCAATCAGTTTGCATATAACATTTACCCGTGTTGGCCCAAGCTCCTTTGTAGAATAGACCATCTGCCTTTCTTGCCAGGCAGATCGTAAAAGGCGAGCATAGGCTTATCATCACTAACACCGCAACATTCGACTAGGTGGTAGAGTTTGGCAGCGACTCGCCCGGATTGGTACCACCGCCTTACCTATTCCTGCCGCCGTAACGTCATGACGTGTTCCGGTTCGGAGGCTAAGGTAGCCGGTAACCTTACTTTTGCTCGAGGCCTAACATCCCGGTTGGAAACGCACCATTACCACCTTTGGTGTCTCTAGGCGACGTGAATTTCTTACCATCAGGAAATCTGTCACATAAAATCTATAACATAAAAAAAACAACTTTTGACTAAGGTTAATTTACCCTTCCAACCTGAACAATACAGCTAAGGATAAATGAATGATACCTTCTTAGTCCTCATCTTTTCTGTGACCCTGTGTCCGAGAAGCCTCTCACAGGCTTCAATTTTGACTTCCTGGACGCCTTCCTCTGTGAGGGTCGACATGCGCATAACTGGAACACTGCGCAGTTCAGAGTTCGAATCCACACTAAAACATTTTTTTTTATTTTCAGATTATTTTCCAATAAATATTAGAATAACACCAGAAATGTTACAAAATTATTTTTATCTGATAGGTCAGCGAACAAATACGCGACTTTTCTGATAGTAAAAACACAACCGTGGCCTGTAGACGCCATATAAATAGATGTTACAGGTGCGTCGCTGTCCGGAGGCTTAGAGTTAGGCCTATTGTGCAAGTCTACCGGCTACCGTACACTCCGAACCGGAACTTAGCAAATTTATTAAGGCGACAGAAGGCGGTGGATTACAACCCGGGCAAGTTGCTGCACAGCAGCGAAAAAATTTAATGTTAAAAAACATAGGGGTTAAAAAAAATATAAAATAACTTATTATTATTATTTATTCCATCCGCAGGTGCAAGGGTCGTCACAACCCTACATCATTAAATGATCCATATACTCACTTGACGAGATTTCCCTTGGCGCAAGCAGCTTCCAGTTGGTCTATAAGAGCTTTCTTGGGAGGGCTCAACTCCTCTGGCTTAACAACATCAACCTTATTGAGGACCACGATCAGAGGCTTGTTACTGAACAGGGGCTTTATACTCTCAAACAGAGATATCTGGAAGGTTCAATATACTGTATTTTTTTTTCCGAAGACACATAGTTTTAAGAAAAATATTATCAAGAAGAATAACTTTGTCGGATGTCACACTGCTCTGGACACCATGTTTCAATGTTGAAATACGAATCATCGTACACCGAAACGGTGTCCAGTGCAGTGTGATATCCACCATGTAATGTAAGATGTGAGAAATGGAAATCAATATAGCCAATGATCCTAGTCAATTTTAAATGGTAATAAAGAAAATAGTTAAGGTCGTCAATGCCTAAATTTGGGCAGGTAGATACCTATGTCAAATGACCTACGCTTGAACTACAGTATACATGGTAATACATATTGAAAATAATTTACGCTGAGGTCCCACGATTGAGCTGATAAGTGGCTGTAGTTGAACAGTATTTTCAGTTGAAAGAATATGGTCAGAGTGAATAAAGGCTTTTGAATTTAAAATTTTCTGCAAATGCCATGGACATGAACTATAATGGATTATATCACTAGTGCAAACATTCAGGCTATGTCTTGCAATGGCTAATCTAAATCAGTACTGCCACATATTTTCCTACTACTATAACATAAGTGTTGTCATGTTGCAAGTGTAGCAATATGTCAGCCTAAGGCTTGCAACATACTGTGCCCCCATTCGTATCCCAAACCATATAAAAATCCATCTGATTGTTCGCTCGCCTATACTTTATAAATAGATACACCATGGGCCAGTTGAATTTGTCCGATAGTGATAACCTAACCTACCTCAAATATAGCACTACTATAGTGATACTATAGGCGAGCATAGGCTTGCCGTCACTAACACCGTGATATCTGACTAGGTGGTAGAGTTTCGCAGCAACTCACCCGGATTGGTACCACCGCCTTACCTATTTCTGCCGCCATAACGTCATGACGTGTTCCGGTTCGGAGGGTAAGGTAGCCGGTAAACTTATTTTGCTCGAGGCCTAACATCCCGGCTTCTGGTTGGCAATGCACCATTACCACCTTTGGTGTCTCTAGGCGGCGGGAATTTCTTACCATCAGGAAGTCAGTCTGCTTGTTCGCCTTCCAATGTCATAAAAAAAAAAGATCAGTAACCAGGCAACTATTGTTATTTTTCGTAACTAACAAAATTTTTTATAACCTTGACCCAGGCTACATAGGAACAATTTGGCAAACAGCATTTAATGGGATTAAACAGAATTACAATCCTAAAATTTAAAAATTACAATAACCCCTACAAAACTTATATGTAATGTAGCTATGAATCGTCTCAATAATATCAGCTTTCAAACTAAAAGTCGGAAACAAAATCGGTCCCTCAGTTCTAAAGATGTGATGCCAAAACAACATTTCTCTTTTACGGTCGGGGATTAAAAATATGTCCAAACAACATACCTGTTCTTCAATACTATGTCCACATTGTTCAGAGGGGTCTATAAAGTATAGCACTGCAGCCCGCAAGTGGGCCAGAGCAGTGACTGCTTGCATTTCTATCACATTACGTTCTTCCAGCGGATGATCCAAAATACCTGGCGTGTCTATTACCTGTGTTTTATGGTAATTCAAAAGTTATTTATTACATTGAATATTAACTAAATTGTAATAAAATAAATGACGAATTCCTAAAATTTATTAACTATGCATACTTTATATGACCATCTCGTTGGTTGAAGGGCTAGAGTACACGCCTAACTCTACCGATCAACGGGGAGGGCAGGCATTTGTGTGATGAACATCTTAATGTCTGCATTTTCGGGTCTAGGTGCTAATTAAATTAATGCGGGTATCTATATAAGTATTTCTATATATTAGTCTAATATCTTGGGTAATTCCTATTTACAAGTAATGACAAACTTACCTGCCATCTTAAATATTTGTAATCTGTGTGTCCAACATATAAACTCTTGGTTGTGAAGGCATATGGTTGTACTTCAACATCTGCACGAGTGATCTAAAACATATTTTGGTATTAGTTACTTATAGTATGTTACCTCTGCCTGGAGTATGCAGAAATTTATTTTAGTACTAGTTAGATTTGTACTCCTATAGCTGGTACGCTGCCAACCTGGGATGCATATTACCTTGTTTATAAAGCTTGATTTTCCAACATTAGGAAAACCACAGATTATAATTGTTCTTGTGTATGGGTCAATAGACGGAAGACGCGCCAAGTGTTGCCGCACCTGTAAACACATTAATAACTATTGAAAATTGAAAAAGGGAACATATGTGAGAAACACATACTGTTTCCATATTGCATTATTTGGCATTTTACAAATATACATTTAAGTTTTACAACAGTTAAAACTTTTTTTAAACTGTGAATGTCAGTTTTTTTATAAGTGGAACATGAGTCTTTCCATCCTACAGAAATCAATAAAACTTGTAAATTTATGTTATTAAGTTTGTCTGTGTAATTAAAACTATCACTTTTATTTAGCAATAAAACTTATAATTTTTTTATAATGCAACTTCCAATTAAAACATTTTTAGTGTTTCTGTAGAGTATTGGGTAATCCTGAATGCCATACCTTGTATTTTTGTTTGGTGTTGCCTAGACTAACATTTTTTATTTTTATATCCACTAAGTCTTACCTGTTCTAAATAAGTTAAGTTTGCAGCCTGACGTTTCATAATAGTGGCCATACGACCAAGCGCTGCTCTCTTTAGCTGTTTGCATCGATATAGAGAATCTCCAAACTTTAATAATCTTACATAGTCTTTTGCCACACTAAAACATAATAAAATCTTAAATAACAAATAAACTGTTGGAGCAGGTAAGAGTTATATGTTTAAATCACTTCAGAAATAAAAAGAAATGTTTAAAATTATGATTCTTAAAAATATAACTTAAATTGTTATTTCTGAAAAAACTATGTCGCAAACTAATATGGTTGCATAAAATACATTAAATAATAGCAAATTTTCTTTACTTTTGATACTATGGATTGAAATTGAATTCCCAGATAAGTTATCCCTAAAATTTATGACAGAACTATATGAAGGCATGTTATTCACATCTCTATGAGCTCATTACGTATTGGTATCTCCAGTCACTATTTTCAATTTGATGGCTTACTTATTGTCAAGCTCTACTTTTAAGTAACCACATGATAGAAATCCAAAAAATATTACAGTAATGACTAATGACATATACCAATGTAACTAAGGATTTTGCATACATTAATGTATACCAAGTCTCTAAAATATAAACCCTTGCAGTTAAATGACAAAATTTTTATTTAAATTTTCTTACTTGTCAATAAGATGTCTTGCTGTATTCAACTGACCTAATCCCAATTTGTAATGGTCTTTGTCATACAAAACATTCATTAGATCTGCATAAAAGGGATGAACGTCATCTAGCTTGGGAAATTCCTGGAAGCAGAATACCATCATCAAAATCAATTTTACCTGTTTTACCATTACCAAAGGGGTCATCCATAAACCTAAAGACTTAAGCACCACCTTCAATATTCACTTACTGTGCCAGTCAAATTTGTTCCACTCATTCAATTAGTATGAGAAAAATCAAAATCTGTTTAGTAGTTTCTATGCAGTTTTTGACAAATTCTCTCATTTTTATACCTTCTCTAGCCTTCTACAAACAATTAAAAACCAAATTAGCTAAATTGGTACACTTATCAAGAAGTTATGAGCGTACATACAAAACTTATTTTTTTATAGATATAGCTAAGAACTAGGTATGTATACAAGCATCTCCAAGGAAAAAGTGCATACTAGGAACCTTTTAGCTAAATAAATTATTGCTTTGATTCTTCTTCACCTATAGTCAGTTGATAATCATTACACTAAACCAGAGAAAGTGACAACTATAATGCCAATTTCTATTTCGTGTATACTCTGTTACATTTGCTGAAAATGAGCCCATTCCTTTTGTTTAAATCAGATTTGAAAATTGATTTGACAACTTTTCAAAATAGTTCACAAAGAAATTAATACCATGGTAAGGTAAATATTTTGAATATTTCATTACCAAACAATTCTGTGTACTAGTTTACGAATTACGGAATTTGTAACTAAGAAATTTTGCAATAAACTACAATTAATTTATCAGTCTTAAAATAATTACATGAAGCGTAAAAGTCATAAGAATCATAGTGTAAGTTATTAATTGGAATTCTTACACAGAAGTACGAAAAGTGTTTTATAACTAGAAAGACTACCAAGAAAAAAACAGCATAAGAGACCAAAAATTATAATATTACATCACCAACATGTAATTTTAAGTTTTGAAAGTAACTGAAATATTTTGCAATACTTGAGTTTCTGTACTTGAATTTTGGATTTTGCATGCATACAATTTATCATGGGTAAACATTCATAACAAGTACTGTAAATACCTGTATAATCCTAGATAATCTGTCGTGAAAGTTTTGCTGCGTATATTTTACTTTTCTCATATAAAATGCACGTATGCGAGTTATTTTATAATGCTTGTGCACTACTGTAGGTGTTTTCCTTTGTGTTTTTGATAAAATTATATCAATAAAGTCCTGAAACAAAATAAAATTATAGGTTATGTATTCATTTCAGAATTATTTAATTAAATAACCGGTTTCGTCAATTTTTACCTTAGCCGTGGGGACCACGGCAATCTTTTTGAAGTTATACAAACTCATTTTGTCTTATTAACTAGATATTTTTAAAACAAATAACTGTGTACTGCTGGAGATCAACACGTAAACACGTGCGAAACTCCATGAAAGAGATACCCGATATGTCATTGTCAACTGTCAAGTATTGATTGTTGTTATTTAATTTTATCCCAGTCGGGGAAAGGCAAAGGTCTGAGTCTAAACAGCCACGTCTTCCGTATTAATAAAACTTTTTCTTGTATTATATTTTCAATTCATGTCTTCCATATTAATTCTTTATTTCAGTCATTAGTCACTATTTACAAAGTCATGTCTGGGTCTTGAGTATATCGGCGGTCACTTTACACAAGCTCGCCTATGAGATTTGGCGGCAGCGAGGAAATTCACGATACACTAATTTCTTCATGATCATTTCATTTGTGCACTTTCACTTAACAAAATTAAACTAATTCCCACCTAAATGAACTTAATTTCACTCAATATAAACACAAATTTCAATAATTATGAAAAAATACGACCATCTTCATTTACGATGGCGCCAAAACTCCTGTCAAGTATTGAACTTCTTTCTTTTTCTTCCTTTAAGTTTTGGCCTTTCCGTTAGTATTTTGTCATTCGTCAAGTAGAAATTTGCATCGAATTTTATATCAATTCTGATCAATTATAATTAGTCATCAGTCATAAGTCGTCAGGAAGTCATGTCAGGCTCTTGGGTAAAGCTTCAATACATAAGCTCATGTAAGGAGATTTGGCAGCAACGAGGAAATACACGATACACTAATTTCTTCATGATTATTTCATTTGTACACTTTCACTGAACAAAATTATACAAAATGCAACCAAAATTGACTAATTTCACTCAATATCAAAACGAAATTCAATAATTATGAAAAAACTTCGACCATCTTTTCTCTCGGATAATATAATAATCTTGACGGTGGTGTCAAGAGTCTCCGAAACCGGCGTGTTTGTATGAAAAGGGTAATGAATGTAAAGGAAGCAAGACAGGTTTGTCAGGATCGTGAGGTCTGGCACTCAATACTCTCTGCCTACCCCGTAAGGGACTTGGCGTGAAGATATGTATGTATGTATGTATGTATCTTTTCTCTCGATGGCGCCAAAACTCAAGTATTGAACTTGACATTTAATTTTTTGTAAGTTTTTTTAAGTTTGTTTATCCCTTTCGGGGAACAGCTAAGACCTTTAGGTCATGCTGCCACTTCTTCCGTAAAAAATATTTTTAACATAGCCAATAATCATTATAGAATGTCATGTCAGGGTCTCGAGTAAACCAGTGGCCTTCTTATTCAAGCTCTTTTTGGTGGCAATGAGGAAATGCACAATACGCTAATTTCTTCATAAATTATTTTACCTGTAGAATTTAACTGAACAAAATTGTACTAATTAAGATCCAAAGTTAACCAATTGTCCTCATGATTAACACGAAGTTTATTACTTACGATAAAACCAAGAAGTGAATAATACAAAGCATTGACCCAAAGACGAAATAATCACTACGAACATTGACATAGAACTTTCTCTAAATATATCCTAACATTTAACAGCTATTTGAGGTACACTTCACCCAGTGATTATCATTTAAAAAATAAATAACAAGCCACCTGAGAGCTGTTCATATATCTCAGTTGCCAACTTAAAATAGAAAAGTGTACACTAAAGAAATGTAACAGAAATACAATAGTGATAGAAAACACAAATTACGTCATTTGGTGTACACTTTTGCATTTTGAGTTGGCAACTGAGATATAAAATCAGCACCCTGTTTTCTCCTCTGTCTTCTTCTTCAGAGATATAGGCGTGAATATTTTTTCTATTAAATCAGCATCCGCATCAGCATCAGCTGATATGAATATTGGTAAAATCAGTTGATATTAAAAAAGCGAGTTTTGGCGCCATCGTAAATGAAGATGGTCGTATTTTTTCATAATTATTTAATTTCGTGTTTTTATTGAGTGAAATTTGTTAATTTAGGTGGGAATTAAATTAGTTTTATTCAGTGAACGTGCACAAATGAAATAATCATAAAAAAATAGTGTATCGTGAATTTCCTCGCTGCCACCAAATCTCATAGACGAGCTTGTGTAACGAAACCACCGCTTTACTCAAGACCCAGACATGACTTTGTAAATAGTGACTAAGGACTGAAATAAAGAATTAATACGGAAGTTGTATGGCCTAAAGGCTTTTACCGGCCCCACAAAGGGGCAAATTAATTAACAAGAACAATAAAAAAACTTTAGTACTGCTTTTAAGTAATGTAATCTGTGGTACTGCTGCACTCTGCTGTCAATCTCAATTGTCAAAAAGTGGAAATTGTTTACATTTTTCCATTTTCAATTGCGATTACTAAAAAACTTTAGTTTAGTAGTCTTTTAAATAATTCATTAGATTTATAATAAAATGCCCGAAGAAGAAGAAACATACTGCCGTTTATGTGCTGAACCTACACCAAGGCAACAATTAATAGGACCCGAGGAAGAAGTTGCTGTTATTTCCAAAATAGTTACTAAATTACGATGGATAAACATCGACATTACGTTGACTGGACTTCCTAAAACTATATGTTTTTCGTGTTTTGATCTATTAGAAAGAACTTGGTCATTTTTGACTAACACTCGCATAGCCCACAGTAAATTGATCAACATATTTTTGAAAGACAAAATCGTTGATAACTCTACTGAAAAAGTTCCTGGGAAACCGGTAAATGAAAATTGGGAGACTTTTCAAGAGCCAAAATCGGAAATAAAAGTTGAAACTGAAAATAGTATTTTAATTGATGAGTCTGAAAGTTTGGAGACCAACAACTTTTTGGTTGAAAAATCTGAAATAAAATCTGAGCATGATAGTGATGACGATTTTGATCCTACCGTTAGCTACAATCTTAGCAGCAGTGATAGTGATGTACCATTAGAAGTAACAGCTAAGAAAAAGAGAAGAAAAAAAACTCAAGATGTTGAAATACCTATAAATATTTTAAACTCAAACACTACGTGGGAAGAACAGCCTTGTAGATGTGCAAAATGTGATGCACAGTGTAAAAATATATCATTATTACAACTTCACTCAATGGAAATTCATAACCGGTGTTGCCTTTTTAAATGTGTAGATTGTGGTAATATTTTTAACACAATTAAAGCCTTTGTTAGACACATGCGACAACATAACAGTACTTTGAATCATTGCTGTGAACATTGTAATAAATTATTCATATTCCCTTCAGAAGTCAAACTTCACAAAGCTAAAGTACACACAGGCATATTCACAACAAAATGTCGGACCTGCGGAACATGTTTCAGCACAACTGATGAGTTACAAAAGCATAAGTTAATGTATGGAAAACATCACAAAAGATCAAAAGTAAAGAAATTAGAAATAGATTTAAAATGTAAAGATTGCGATAAAGTATTTAAGTCTCGGAGTAATTTACAACAACATAAATTAGTACACACTCAGAGAAGTCGAGACTTTTCCTGTCATGTATGCGGTAAAATGTTCTTCACAAAAGGTACTCTCGGTACTCATATGCTAACACATGAAGATACTAAACCATTCAAATGTGAATATTGTCCGTTAGCTTTCCGCGCCAGAGGTAATCTTATCTCCCACTCTAGCTTACATTCTGGGGCAAAACCATTTGTTTGTGAGCAATGCGGGAAAAGTTTCAGAGTGAAACGACATTTAAAATCGCACTCAATTGTCCATACTGACCTAATGCCATTTGTTTGTGAATACTGTAATAAATCATTCCGTTTCAAAACACGTTTAAACTTACATTTAAGACAACATACAGGGGCAAAGCCATACAGTTGTGTGTACTGTCAACGAGACTTCACCAATGGGTCTAATTTCAAAAAGCATATGAGGCGAAGACATAACATTGATACATCAAAGCAGAAGTATAACATTAAGGTACCCAGTAAAGAAGAGAATTTGAATAATGATCAAATGGTTTTGGAAACTAAAACTGTATGAATAACCTATTTTAATAAAAAAATATAACATTCACAAAGGAACCCAAATAGGGACAGGACAGTAATGCAAACAAACAAACAGATAGACTTCTTTTGGTATGTGATACATGCTGGCTGTAACCACAAATAAAATAATGTATGATCAAGGTAGTGGATGCTCATAAATTACAAATTGAGATTTTTGTTGATGGAAAAGTTTTAGCTCGTAAAGTAGTATTACCTACTTTTGAGGTTATTTATTCAAACTTAATTATAAACTATGTTTAAGTTATACAACAGCTATGAATTCTATTCGGAATGAACTGAAACACAATAATTTTGAGTATTTACTATCGCAGTAGGAATAAGTAAGGCAGTGATACTGTTTTGGTTGAGCTATTGTTTAATTCATATTTCTACTTTTCTTCTATCAAATACAAATTAATTTATAAATGTTTGTCAATGCATATGCTACTAGATTACTAAAAAAAAATATGTATTTCTTTTTATCATAAGCAGAATGTAGCTATAACAATATTTATAACATTTACACACATCTAGAAAATTAATTTACTGTAAGTGAAAAAGTATAGTTATGTATGTATCATGTAAAAGTATATAGGATACATATTAACTATTATATTTTTGTTAAATCAATGTTTAATTTGACTTTTTTACATGACTGGCAAAAAGGCTTAAAATTTTTAATATACATTGTATTAATTTTTTAAATTTGCAGTTATCATTTGTATTTTTCTGAAAGTTATAACATGCTACTATAATTGCTTAGAGTTGGGTTATCAAAAAGTGAATTTTGAGATTAGTGTATTCAACCAAAAAAAAATTTTTACCTACCTGAAGTAAAGACATGATTGGATCATAAATTGTACTCAAGATTGTCTGAACTGAAATGATATGCCTCACTATTGCATTTATGCATACAACTATAATTATAGTATGCATGAAATACACATCCTCCTCCTCCTCCTTTTATTAAATTGGGTCTGCAATGGGTTTTTGTAGGCCGTAACAAAAAATGTAAAAAAAAAATTAATGTGAAATATTTCCTAGTACAATAAATTATTTATTTCGAAATACAATACAAAAAAAATTATAGGTACTCTAAGAGCCAGATATTTGCTGCCTACTTTTATCCAGATAGCTCAATTTTTTTCATGAGAGAGAAAAACCTTAAAGGTTAGTACATCATGTAGTAAAAAATAACTAGAAGTTAATATTTAAATTGTATTATTTATTAAACATGTATTTTGTTGTTCAAATCTTAAACTTCAAGATCAAAAATCTTTTCATATTTTAATTTCCATGACTTGGTTAGTGATACTCAGTAATTTTATGAAACAAGTGCAACAATAAATATAAATTTACGTATTACGAAATATTGTATCTTATGTTCAATGTACATAGATAAATATATGGATGAATTTATTATAAGCATTGTTTTATTTTTCATGGTTCAAGATCTCTATTTCTTATGCTTGCAAACCAGCTTTAACATCACGGTTTTAAACACAAAAATGCGATTGTATTGAATCATTGTGCAAATAATTAAAGGTAAGATAAATAAATGTATTACAACATATACATAAGTATAAGCATACACAATAATTCTATATTCTTACATACATATCTTCACGCAAAGTCCTTTTTTTCGGAATGACTAACATATTGCCAACCTTGCGGTTTTTACAATTGCACCGGGATTTGTGGGCCGAGCAAAGTGCTCAGCCCGAAACATCATTATTTAGATGGATTGGACTGTTCCCTACAATGCCAGCGACAAGGGCTGTCTCCCGGGAGACCTTACCTCGTCTTGGTGCTGCGTTCTGGTTACTAGATGGACTTGATGGAGGAATAGTGGCGGCTCGTCGCTCGACGTTAAGCGCCGGGGCCCGGGCGCAAGAGAGGTCTTCGTCGCCGACGGCGGCGACGGTGTAGTGTAGTGTCCTGTGAGTTTGAGTGGTTTGGATTGGGAGGGAAGCTCGCGTTTGCGGCGATTATTGGATCCGGTGGATCCGGCAGGACGTGACGGGGTTTCCTAAGTTTGGCAGGCGTGTTTACGGCCGGTGTGTAGTCACACGCTGGTGCTAACACCGGGTTAGAGTGGGCAGCCGTTATTTCAAATTAACGTTCCGATAGCTTTTTGAAATGCTGCGCTATTGTAGACAAATCTAGGCAGCAATGTAGGTCCTCGTTGCGTACGTACCACGGACTACCGGTGGAAGCGTTTTGCGTATGTGCGAAGGCTACACTTGCGTAAGCTAGATTGGCCTAACACACGTTTTGTAGTGTCACTTTGTTACGAAGTGACATTTTACTGTTTTTAGTAATAAGATGATAGAGACGGCTAAGTACGAACTTAGCTTTGTTAGTGACACGTGATATGTGCGGTTTGAACGACATATGATTGTCTAGAATAACCCCTAGGTGTTTTATTGATTATTTCCAGGGTTTTATCCTATCGAACATTTTGATGGTACCCGGATTACGATAGGGTCTTATTCGTTCGAGTCAATTACTCCCATTTGAATTACACCGCTGCACTTTTATCGGGGTTTACTTCTATACGCCTCTTTTTGAACCACTCGCCGAGGAGAGCGGCCGCGCTACGTAGGATTCTGCCTATAAACCGTTATGGCTAGACGTATATAGAGCCGTGTCGACCGCGAAAAGGGCTACGTAGATGCGCGGCGGTCGTGGTTCGTTGTTCGTGTTCAGGCGGTATAGCAATGGTGAGAGCATCAAACCCTGCGGGACTTCAGCCTCTAGGGGCCTACTGCTAGATAGAGTACCTTCTACACGAAATCTGAATTTGCGATTCGATAAATAGTGTCGTATGATGAGAACTAGTCTGTCTGGCACGCCTATTTTGTAGAGCTTATAGATTAGGCCCTTGTGCCAGACCTTATCGAACGCCTTGGCCACGTCAAAGAATAGGGCTCCCATGTATAGGAGGCAACGTCTATTCTGGCCGTCTAGTATGTGCTCCGTGACGCGGTGCACTTGATTTGTACGTGAACGGGCTGCCCGGAAACCAAATTGCTCATCCATTAACAAATGTTTCTCGGTTACAACCGTCTTAAGGCGGGCGAGGATAAAAAGCTCATATATTTTGCCGAGTGAACTAATAAGACT
>NJDD01001052.1:155335-166323 GCA_002245505.1 Calephelis nemesis
TATGTTAATTAATAAGGCGGTATATGTTTAAGTTTTCCGCAACCGTAAGTATAATTTTGTCAATCCTACCTTGGTTGTACCTCGCCTACCTCTTCGTCGATAACGCTTGTAGATACTTTTTTCTAGTTAAATTATTATATAACTTACTGATCTTAATATTATATTAACTGAAACAACTGCTATACTACAGAACTCTACAAGGCGGAGTCTAATATGTATTAAATATTAATCCAGTTTTGTTTGGGAATTACGAAACATATTCTACTATATTTTTAAAATAAGACTAGCCGAAACGGCAGACGTTGTCCTATCCTACTATGCATAATGTTTTTTTTGAACACCCTCCTGACTTTCACAACAAAAAAAGAATTAGCAAAATGGGTCCACCCGTAATGCCATTGTTACAGGAAAAGAGGATTGATTTTTATAAGATTGTCTTAGCTTCATACATTAATTAATTACTGATACAGTCGTATTCCTTACCCCCATGTACAGTCGTACACTTCGTACAGTAAACTCGGGATATAAATATCAACTTTGAGAGTAAACCTGATTTGACGCGGTCACAGAATTAAAATTTTAATTTATTATCGCATGAGCTTCTGATTCTAAAAAAAACATCTATAAGCACAAAACCCCGAAGAGGTAAGCAGTATCTCTTTCAGATGATCAACAAGTTCAGTTTAGAAGAAAAGGCCATAGCTCCAACAATGTAATAGGTGGGAAACCTATCGTCATCCGGGCTCTTATCTAATCCAAGGCATCGTAATTTCTATTTGAAAATTAAATAAAACGCATTTTCTTTTTCTTATCCAACCTGGGAATTAAACCTAATATCTCATGAATTTACATCAACCACAGAGGCAATAGTTTAAGAATCTAGAATATTTATTTCTATGTTTAACATTACCACATCATCACCTTCGTCAGGTAACATGTGGGCCCAGAACTGGAAGTCCATAATGGATTTGGTGATGCCGTTCCCACAAGCCCCAAACGTGGATGTCACTTCAGAAATGCTTCGCCAGGGATTCACACCTTTAAGGTAAGCTGCAGCTGTACCTAAATGTACTTCAAATTAAAATCGCCTTATTTCTTAATTACTTTCACATGCATAAATAACTTTACATCAAATTTCATGCTGAATAGGCAGAAACTATATGCTTAGGGAGCACTATCCTTATTTTTTTATTATTAACGGTTTATAGATTACATCAATCCATCTACTTATTACCTGTTCCGGTCCGGCCACAGGAGAGCGATACACCTATAATATAGGTCACGGTTGTCTCTTACCATCTGGAGAACCTTGAGCTTGTAGCTGATCTCCCACAAAATAAAATGAAATCGCTGTGACATACGGAGAAACGGACCGTCGGGCATTTCGCATTTATAAGAGTCCCTTCTGTAGCGATTTGGCTGTGAAACCATAAAAAATGACCTGTAAGTTAATGATGATAGTAGATATGACTAACATTATTGTAACTTGTTCCAGAATGTTCCAAATGGCTGAAGAGTTCTATATATCCATGGGTCTGAGGCCGGTACCTCCAGAGTTCTGGCGCGGCTCTATGCTGATCCGACCCGCGGACCGCAGCGTTCAGTGTACTGCCAGTGCTTGGGACTTCTGTAATAGGATAGACTACAGGTTGACGCTTTAATTCATTATTTTCTCTTCGTTCTTCTAAGAATTTATTATTGTTCTCTTTATTCTCGTGTTAGTCGTTCGTTCTTCATTGAAGAATACTGATAGACTGCTTTTTTATGTAAGAGCACACGACTCTCCTGATGGTAAGAGACAACAATAGCCTAAAGACGCCTTAGATATTACTACCGTTACCGTTGCTGAATATCTGTCTGATAAGAGTGCTTGGGATTAATTGCTCCTCTTGCTAGTAATAATGTGTGATGTAATACTAATAATTTTGTATAGAATAAGGAAAAAAAAGACAGCCCGCTGAGTTTCTTGCCGAATCTTTTCAGTGTGCGGCCGCGTTCCGATCCGGTGGTAGATTTAGTATTATATAGACTCGTCACAAGTGCCTCTTGTAAGGTGAATGTGAATAAAAATATATTCTATATTCTCTTCTACACGTGCGTCGGTGTCGTGTGACCAGGAGGTTAGACTTATTGTGTCTGTCTACCGGCTACCCTACCTTCCGAACCGGAATATGACAGAGTCATTATGGCGGCAGGAATAGATAATCCGGTGGAGAACTCGGGGCAATTTGCTACACAGCACTCTACTACCAGTGGTCTTGTTTATAATGGTTTCCCCGTGTTGGTCCGGGCTCTTTTGTAGAATAGACCCTATGCCTTCCTGTGCCAGGCAGCTCGTAAAAGGCGAGCATAGGCTTCCCGTCACTAACACCGTGACATCTGACTAGGTGGTAGAGTTTTGCAGCGATTTACCCGGATTGGTACCACCGCCTTATCTATTCCTGCCGCCATAACGTCATGACGTGTTCCGGTTCGGAGGGTAAGGTTGCCGGTAAACTTACTTTTGCTCGAGGCCTAACATCCCGGTCTCTGGTTTTCAACGCACCATTACCACCTTTGGTGTCTCTAGGCGGCGGGAATTTCTTACCATCAGGAAATCTATGTGCTTGTTTGCCTTCCAATGAAATAAAATAAAAAAAAAGACTATATACTAACTGGTGTTCGCGTGTTACTTGATGGTCTTTTCCACTCAATGGACCGGGACCAACACGGGGAAAAGACAAATAAAAATCACGAAGAGTTTCATAAAACATAAAGTTATACAAAGAGCATACATTATGTAAAATGGTAGACCTTAATTATCAGTTGCTTGCCTGCTCATCGCATCCTTACTTATTCTTCACGTCCTCGGATACGGTTTGCTATTGTTGTGTTTTGATATTAGAAGTAAAGTTTACCAACTTACGCAAGAAACTTTACATCCAAACCTCTTATTAGTATCGGGAGATAATAAATATCTGTATGGAAACTCCTTTGGTTCCTTTTTTGAAACTAATAAAAAAATGTTTTCTAATTTTTCGGAGATATAAACAAAGCACTGTTTGCCACTCTCCTAGTTCCTTACAGTTTAGCGCAACTTTCATATCAAAAAATGAAAAAAAAAGTTTTGCTATGTTTTTTATTTGCCCAAATCATATGACACTAGTTGCCTTATATCTGAATGCCTTTAGACTTACTTTCAAATTATACGGGTTATACTTTTTCAAGTAAAGTTTAAACAAATTCGGGTTTGCTATGTATCTATGGAAGTCCCTCCTCTTATTACGTAGTATTTATATACTCTTTGGTTCCTTATGATACGTTAGACGAGGCCGTCTTTTAAAGTAAAGGGTGCAAGCACTGATAATGCTAAATAGCGCGGGTTCATAAGAATATTTGAGCGCCAGCGGGCGCCTAGTCCATGAACCTGTGACCTTGCTGTTTGCCTAATTTTAATGTGATATTGGAACCATGTTAATCAGGATAAAGCAGTGCACTGAGGTTACGATGCAAGATCTGATATCGACGCACCACGAGATGGCGCACATCCAGTACTACTTGCAGTACGCAGACCAGCCGCAGCTGTTCCGTGACGGTGCTAATCCAGGTTCTTTATTCATATTACTTGATATACATAAAGAAAGATTAATAATTAATTACTTAATTGTACAAATTACAGAAATACATGTTACCCCAAAATAAGCAAAATAAATGCTTGTGCTTGTGTCGGTGTTTAGTCAACGATACTAAAAAACAGAACGATACTTGAAGAGATACAGGAGTAAATATAATAAACATACTTACCTGGATATACAGATTAGACATTGATATTCATCTCCCCGTCGGGAATCGAACCAAATTAGAGAAAGATGTACCTACTGATATAATACTGCTAGCATAGATCATTATACCTATTTATTAAACTTTAATTCAATTACCGACCTAACGAATCGAGTGTGCAAACTGCAAAGTGGAAATATTTTCATTTTCTTAGTCCGTAGATTCCAAAAATTAAAAACTGCTAATAGGCACGGATCATCCAGTTGAAATAACGCGCCCTACCGTCGCATTTATGACTAGTATACTCGTATTTATACGTAGTATGAATGTAATACATGAAAACACTTCTATAATTGGACATTCAAATACCTGTAAAATTCCAACGAATTTTTAGGATTTCTTGTTCAACTAGTTTATAAATTGTCCGAGCGTGAGGCAGAGCAGACGTCTTGTCAATATCAATATCACAGCATTTCCACCACATAACTATAAATAAAGAGCATTCCGAATGTCAACATGCGACATTTGATCGATCTGTAAACATACATACATTTTGCTAAGTAGGAGTTTCGCAGAGACTCGACTGGATTGGTACCACCGCCTTACCTGTTCTTGTATCGTTGCTTGACGAGTTCTGGTTCGGAGGGTAAGGTAGTAGGTAAACCTACTTTTGCTCGAGGCCTGTTGCCATAGGTTGGCAACGCACCATTACTGCCTTTGTTGTGTCTAGGAGGCGTGAATTTCTTACCATCAAGAAATCCGTCTGCTTGTTTGCCTTCCAATATCATAAAAAAATGAGATTGCAATAATACTTTGAATACTTGAAAAAAATTACACACCTACACACAAAGAGATAAAATGTCGTTATTAATATTATAAACTAATCAAGTAGTGGGTCAGTCACTTCAGCAGGAGACCTCTAACTAATTTTCTTTTTTCCAGCTTTTCACGAAGCAGTAGCAAATGCGGCGACTCTGTCTGTTTTCAACGTGCCTCATCTTCAGAGAGTGGGACTTTACCAAAACAAGTAATTATTATAATCCAAAATTTTTACCCAAGACATATGAAATATACCAAATGTTGAATATGTATATATTTTGTGGTGTTACATACCTACTAGACATTTTTTTTCATTTCCCCCTTATTGGTCCGGGTCCTATGTGTCAAGCAGGACCTGCCTCCCTGCCAGGCAGCTCGTAAGAAGCTAGCATAAGTTAAATAGGCCACTACTAACAAGGCCACAGATGGTAGAATGCTGTGCAGCAACTTGTTTGGGTCCATTGGATCAACCGCCTTACCTACTCCTGCCGCCATAATGACACTACGATATTCCGTTCTAGAGAATAAAGTAGCTAGAAGGGTGTTAGTTCTAGTCAGTAGACTTGCAGAATAGAACTAACACCCTTCTACCGGACAGCGACGTTCTAGTAGTAACTATAGTTGTATCATATCACTAGTAGAGCTGTGAGCTATATATATTTATATTATATATTTATATATTTCTCAAAGATTTTTTTCTATAATGATAAAGAAAATTTGATTTTTTTTGGTTCAGAACTAAGTATATTAAATACTGTAAGATCATACATTTTATACATTCCAGATCTCATGACGCGTACGAAGTCAGCATGAACTTCCTCATGTCCATAGCTCTAGAGAAGGTGGCTTATCTACCCTTTGCATATCTCGTAGATCAGGTAACTTTTTTTTTGTTTTTTTTTTGTATCCTATTAATGTTATAAATGCGAACTTTGTGAGAATGGATGGATGTTTGTTAATATTCAACTTACAAACTACTGAAAGGATTGTGATGAAATTTTACAGGAATATCGTCTTTACATCATAATAACATATGTGTTACAATTTATGAATAATATAATTTTTTACAAGTGGAAGCTAGTTTATTATATCTCAGAAAAATAATCATGATAAGTAAAAAAAACAATTATTGGAAACCTTCCAACTTTCATTAGAGATGCTTTGTTGTGAAAAATCTTTGCAATATTACCTGTGTTTGTCGAGTTATTTCTTATGTGTTTTAAGCGAATGCATCCTATCCTATTAATATTATAAATGCGAAAGATTGTCTGTCTGTTTGTTTATTTGTTACTTCTTCACACAAAAACTGCTGAACTGATTTTAATGAAATTTGGTATACAAATAGAGAGTAACTTGGATTAACACATAGGATTGTTTTTATCCTGAACTAATGTTCCTGTAGGACCATGCGGCAACGCCGATTTAAAATTTAAATCGTCGCGTATCTTTAATTTTAAGAAACTTTTATTACAGTTTAACAAGTAGAGTGTCGTAAGATTTGGATCTGGTCTCTTGTGTCAGATTTTTCAAAATGTATTTTTAAAATAATATATGTAATTGTAAAATATGTACTAAGTGTTTCTAAAAAAATATTTGCTTTGTGATGAACACGTACCTATATCTAAAACACCACAGCGAACTGTGCGACATTTGCTTAATCTCGTAAAATATTTTTGGCTACAACATAGGTAGCCACATTTTAAAAAATATATACAATTTTCTAGCTATTTTAATATTTTAGATATTAGGTAAGATCTCGACCCGCACCTCACCTAGATTTAAGAGTATCAAGTATCACAGTGGGTACTTGCAAATTTCCACACTCATTACCCTATTCATACAAACAAGCTGGTTTTGGAAACTCTTGACATCGAGGAAACCGAAATCTTTCATTACAACAACATTATTGTTTATAACAATAGTCCACATTTGTGTGTGAATGCAAACACGTAATATTTTTCTTTAGACCAAATTAAACAAAATGATGCTAGAATGAATATATAGGATCCTTAAAATAGTCAATAAATGTAGATCTATAAAATATAGTTCAGCTTAGGATATGCAGTGACTTATTTAATTTGTGTTCGAATATTTTAGTGGCGATGGTCTGTATTTGAAAACGGCGTCCAAAACATGAATTCAAGATGGTGGCAAATGAAGCTGCGGTATCAGGTAAGTTTTATAAGAAATACAGAATAAAGTTTTTACAACAATTTACTTAATTAAAAATCCAGCTTAAGGGATAAGATAAAACATAAGAGCTTACAAATATTTAAAAGAAAGAAAATATTCCAACCTAATAATAGAAGCCTAGACTTTCAACCCAAGTAAATTGTGCTTTATATCACGAGAAAATACTAAACTTGTAAATCAGGTTAGCGTTACATTTTTCGCGTGTATGTCTGTGTTGTCGTCTTAGACTGTTATGGATGCCTTAAAAGTTTAATCAATTGGCATAAAAAATGGTACTATCATTAAATTTAAAGCCTTGTAACGACCTGCACACTTGGGTTTTAGTTAATTTGAACTGTGTTTTCTCTAATTTCAGGGTGTCACACCACCTATACCTAGAAGTGAAGGTGACTTTGATCCTGGCTCCAAATATCATATTATATCAGACCAGGTTAGTGTTTCAGGCCTCTAGTAATTATTTCCACAACGCACTCATTTTTTTATGATATTGGAAGGCAAACAAGCAGACAGAATTCCTGGCAGTCAGAAATTCAAATTCACGCCGTCTAGAGACAACAAAGGTGGTAATGTTTCGTTGTCAACCTGAGGCCGGGATGCTAGGCCTCAAACAAAAGTGAGTGTACCAGCTATCTTATCCTCCGAACCGGAGCAAGTGCTGAACTTGCCGTTGACGTTCGTTACGGTGGCAGGAATAGATAAGGCGGTGGTACGAATCCNNNNAAACTCTACCACCTCGTCAGATTTCACGGTGTTAGTGATGGTAAGCCTATGCTCGCCATTTACGAGCTACCTGGCAGGAAGGCAGATGGTCTTTTCAGCAAAGGAGCCAAATACTGTGTAAACGGTATATTATTACTACCTATAATACTACCTAAATTCAACTTAAGACGAGTCCTGAAAATTAGATCCCTCTTCTAAGGCATACTCTTATAAAGTCGTCATTATTCTATAAATCTAGGTGTTATTGTCGGCACTTGGTAAAATTTAACCACCATGATTACTTATACAATTATTTCACTCATTTATTACTTTGACCTACCTACTGGTTTCGCTACGTGAAGTATCTACCCCGTGTTTTTCCCTGAAGAAGAATCTTACAACTCTCCCGCTTTAATATATCCGCCTTACCATACTACCTACTACAAAACGTCAGTTCTTACCAATGTTTTGTCCTAGTCTGGTGGGTAGCATAGGCAGTAAAAATACTCACGCAAGAGGTGGTGCTAATCTAGCATCTCTTTCTTTCCATTACGTTTATCACCTCAAACATATGTAGGTATGTATTCTACCTATTGATGTACAAATGTACTTACTACGAAGACGAATACCGAAGGTCTTGCAAAGTGTAATGTTATCACTAAAGCGTAAGGAGCAACTAGAAAACCAGAAAGATGATGATGATGAAGACACGTACGTAACTAACACGCAAATAGTATGCTTGACCCATGCACTTGCGGATGACACGGCCAAGCAATATTCGACTCTACAACCACAACAACTATCGAGAAAAGGCTAGCAAATTCAAACAAATTTTGCACTACGATTTCATAGTTTTTAAACTTTAGCATATATCTTCATTATCTTCTACCGCTTTACGGTTGGATTTCGACACACAAGCAGGGCTGCTTGGTTGGTCTTTTTTATCTCTACCCGATCTCAATACTCTTCTATTGTGTTGACTTCCCAATCAACACGCCAAAGTCTTCTAATCATAGTCGACACACATATTCATCATTAAACAGTTTATTAAATTATTTGAAATTTTCAGGAATACATAAAGTATTTTTTGGCAACAATATTGGAGTTCCAGATCTTTGAGCAGCTGTGTACAGCTTCAGGGCATACGGGACATCTCTTTGAATGTGATATCTACAGGAGTAGAGATGCTGGACGATTATTGAGGTAATTTGTGTTTTTCTTATGAAATTTAAATGGAACCAAGCATAGAAATACGAGTATAGTAATGGTGAGAAATGTACATCATCAAAAGATATGTTTCAACTTCATAGCATGGACAGAGCAGTATCAAGTTGAATAGTATCAACTTGTTTCGGGCTGGAAGATAAAGTAGCCTGTACACATTTGGCCTAAGATCTCCACCATAGGAAAGAGACGAATCTATACCATCAGTGGTGTGTATAGACCACGGTGGTCTCTTATTATTAGAAAAGACGGAAGCTTGTTTTTTTGTCCTAACTCTAATTCCACAAAAAACCTGATACTGAGGTGTTAAGAACCTTAAGTCTGGAAAGATTTTTACAAATACTGACCCGGTTTTGTACCTTCGCTCACCTATTTCTTCCTCTGGTCATAAGAATTAGGTAGGCGGTATTTGTTAAACTTAACACATTGGTAGTAACACAAGCCTATAAGAGACGTGTATTTCTTACCTCCAGGAGATCTGCCTGCTTGTTTGCAATGTCAATAAAAATTAACATTCCAGTGAGATCATGCAGTCCGGAGCCTCCAGACCAGCGGCTGATGTGATCAGAAGTATGACCCGGGGGAAAACTAATAGAATATCTCCGGAATCAATTGTTAAGTACGTATACTTTTCTATGCCTGTAATCATTAAATATTATAAAACAAAGTCGCTTCCTCCGTCCCTATGTCCGATTGTATGCTTAAATCTTTAAAACTACGCAACGGATTTTGATGCGTTTTTTATAATAGATAAAGTTATTGAAGAGGAAGGTTTATATGTATAAGCCGGGACTGGCCGCTAGTAAAACATAATAAATTCATAGTTATTTATGGAAAAAAAAACTAGCTGTGTACCAGGATGAGCGACTTTGTCAGCGTATAACAAATTCTTACAATTTTTTTTCCTTTTTAAGGGTAGATTTTAAAGAAAATATTTTTATGTTTGAATTTAGATCTTTGACTATATGCATATCAAATTTCATCAAAATCAGTGCAGTCCAGTTCAATTTGCGTCACTAAGCGACAGGTTTACTTAATTAGATAAGAATCTTGACAACCAAACTTTTCGTTGGCAATGCACTATCAAAAAGGACTTTGTTTCATTCTATTTAACCCCCGATATAAAAATGCGTCTGTTATAAGTTTGATGTGTATGTGTGAGTATGTATACGTGTGTATCTGTGGCATCATTGTTTGAACGGATACGATTATTTTTATTTGAAAGCTAACGTGGTCGAAATGATTTACAGCGATAATTTATAGCACATTACATATAGGTGTTATCGGGGGGCATAGAAAATTGATAATTTTAGAATTATCATTATCTGTATCACTTTCTAACCTGTATTTTGTTAACCAGGTACTTCCGGCCTTTAGAGATGTGGCTCCGCGTTCAAAACCGGGATGAGAACATCATAGGTTGGAGTTCAAACGAGCAAGACGTCGCTATGTTCGCGCCCCGGCGGTCCTCGGCCATGCGCCTTATATTTTCTCAAATGTTGTTTTATTTAGGTGTTATTAAAGTTCTATTGTAGAAAATATATTGATTTTAAATTATTTACACCAATTTTATAATAAAAAAAACGTTGCTCGGGATTGGATATGTGTCCGGTTGGCGATAGGCTTGCCACCTATCACATTGTGAGACTTGGTATCTTCGGCTAGTCGTGTGTTCCCTGGTTGTGCCTCTGCCTACCTCTTCAGGGATATGGGCGTAAAGATACTTTCTTACTTTTACACTAATTTTCCAGGGGAGACCAAGATTGACATTCAACGATCAGATCACTAGGATATTATCCGAGGGTGGTGTCAAGAGTCTCCGAAACCGGTGTGTTTGTATGAAAAGAGAATGAATGTGAAGGAAGCCAAACAGTTTTGTCAGCACCGTGAGGTCTAGCACTCGATACTCTCTGCCTACACAGTGAGGGACTTGGCGTAAAGATATGAGTATGTATGTACGCCCTGTATACACCATATATTCTATAAATTCATTATACTCGTAATATGTTACTCAGAGTTAAAATATCGATTGTTTTCATAAAATGTAGCTCGAAAAAGGCGCTCATTGGTTCATTTGTTAATAGCACCGTGGCTAGGACTAGATGGCAAAGACTTATTACTACTGACGTACTAGAGACACCAAAGATGGTAATGGTGCGTTGCCAACCTGAGGTCAAGATGTTAGGCCTCGAGCAAAAGTAAGTTTACCGGCTACCTTGCCCTCCGAACCGGAACACGTCATCATGTTATGGCGGCAGGAATAGGTAAGGCGGGCCAACCAATCTGGGCGAGTC
>NJDD01001054.1:5454-16930 GCA_002245505.1 Calephelis nemesis
AATCTACCGCCTTACCTATTCCTGCCGCCATAATGATTGTCATGTTCCAGTCTGGAGGGTACGTTAGCCTTTAGACTAGCACTATTGGCTTAACATCCTATCAACTGTCTCTATTAGGTGTATATAGGTCACGACTGTCTTACACCATCAGGAGGCCCGTGTGCTTGTTCTAAAATAAAAAAATGTAACCCCAAAGCAAGCAAAATATAAGCTTTCGTCATGAGTGTTAGTCAACAGTAGAGTTTTTCCCCGTGTTGGTCCAGGCTCCTTTGTAGAATAGACCATCTGCCTTCCTTGCCAGGCAGCTCGTACAAGGCGAGCATAAGCTTATCATCACTAACAACGTGACATCTGACCAGGTGGTAGAGTTTCGCAGCGACTCGCCCGGATTGGTACCACCGCCTTACCTATTCCTGCCGCCATAACGTCAGGACGTGTTCCAGTTCGGAGGGTAAGGAAGCCGGTAAACTTACTTTTGTTTGAGGCCTAACATCCTGACCTCAGGTTGGCAACGCACCATTACCACCTTTGGTTTCTTTAGGCGGCGTGAATTTCTTACCATCAGGAAATCTGTCTGCTTGTTTGCCTTCCTATAACATAAAAAAAGTGTTAGTTAACAGTACCAACACACATAATTATTTACATAGATACCGTAATAAATATAATAGGCATCCAGACCCGAAAATATAATATCAATGTTCATCAAACCATCACACATATGCCTGTCCCAGACGGGAAACAAACGCGAGCATCCTATTATTTTTCTATAGATTTTTACAAAAAAAAAACATTTTCCCAAAATTTCAAGTTTTAGTGTAATAATTTTTTTGTTTATCGACACGGAAACTACAAAAATCTAAGGAAATATTAGTTAGTAAAAGTTTTGGGAGAATTTATGAAAATATCCACTCCCATCCAATTTTCCCGGAAGAGTTTCCAAATGATAGCACCTTTTCACCATTTTCGTTTGTTAATACCATGCATATTAAATTATGTATTTTATTATTATTATTGTAAGTTTTGATGTAACATAAAGAATTTGAGAGAGGAACATTTTGATTTTGGCTAACTCAATCACAACTGTGGACAAATTTAGCCAAAAACTCAGGCCAAGTACTAGTCGAGTTCGCGTACTAAAGGTTCCATACAAACCTGTAAGTATTTATGTAAAATTTCACCCATTACGATATATTACTATACGATGTAAGTAAAAATCCGTACATATTCGCATTTTTATTTTTAACTGCGATATAAAACGTTGCTTTGTATTAAATTTTAATATTCTGATTTCACGAAAAGTACCCTGTAGGTTTTGATTCCTTTGCGGGTTTCAAAAATGAGCAGAAATATGCGACATAAACGGCTATGATTGCGTTAGCTTCAAAGTTTAATTTCTGATTTATGATTGCGTTAAATTCAAAGTTTCACGGTTCTGAAAGACAAGTATCTATATATTTATAATTGAAGCAAAATCTTTGGACCGTTTTTTACAAAAACTATGCTGACGGAGGAGCATAAAATTTGGCACACTTGTAGTTTATGTGTAGGAGAAGTGCAGAACGGTAATATTTTTCAATAACAATGCTTAAAAAGTACATTAAATCAATAAATAAAACATTATCTACACTACCATGCTAATCACTCACACAAACAAATATATTGATGATAACGATAAAAGATCACAGATGGCGCACTAAAAAGTTTGGAAGCAAAGTAGTTGATCTTTAGAAATGAAGATGGCGTTTTTATCAACGAGATATGAAAATTTGTTATGGTCTAATTTCGACCAACGGGCCACCACTAGTTTGTAAAATGTATATTTTCAATTTTCTAATTAAAATATCTTTGTCCGGGACTAGATATGTACCTGATTGGCAATAGGCTTACCACCTATCACATTGTGGTAGGTACTGAATGTCTTCGGCTAGAATATGAGCGTGAAGATACATTTAATTTTTTTAGTACTTATAATGAGTATATTAGTAGTAATGGCCCTTAAAATAAAAGTCACAAGAAGTTCCGGTGTTCTTCCGGGTCATCTGTGTAGAATTAAGAGTATTTGCTTCTCTGCAAGGCAGTTTGTAAGAGGCGAGTGTGTATTCACCATAAAAATCCCTGGTGGCAGAGTGTTTGAAGCAACTTGCCCGGGTAGGGATCCATCGCCCGACCTATTTCTGCTGCCATAATGACAGTATCATGTTTCGGTCCAGAGGTAAGGGTTGTCGGTAGACTTGTACATTCGGCCTAACACCTCTGCCTCACAATAGCGACCTATAACATCTGTGGTGTCTATAGGCAACGTTTGTCCCTAACTATAAATAAAATAATATATACAAGATTTATTATTTTACTATTTGATATTATCAATCATATTTTATTTGGATTATCAATCATATATTTTTGACTGTAAGCTATATTACAACTAGGCCATATATACACATAATTCAAACACATCTGCAAGATTCTCTCTCTCACATACTGGTATATTCACGCCCATATCCCCGAAGAGGTAGGCAGAGGTACAACCAAGGCATCCACGACTAGCCGAAGACACTAAGTCCCACAATGTGGTAGGTGACAAGCCCATCGCCAACCGAGCACATTTCCAATCCGAAATTGGAAAAATCCAATCCAATCAAATCCAAAAAAATCCAATTTTCTTTTTGTTGGCCGACCCGGGATTCGAACCCGGGACCTCATGCAGTCAAGTCCAACTCCCGGACCGCTAAACCACAGGTCCATAGATCATACTGGTCTTCCAAATTCTTAAACAAAAAACAAAAGAGCAATTGAACTTTAAATAATTTTAGCGCAGTAAAAAAACCGAATTTAATCTTAATAAATAGGTCATCAAAGGTGCACAAAACTGCAGTATTTTCCTCGATTTCACTGGGATCACATCTTATTCAGACTTCGTTGCCATGGGACGACCTCGGAAGTACGAGAAAAAAACGACTAATAAATACCTGAGAAATCCAGTAACAAATAAAAAAAATATAGGAGTCTAATTTATAACCTCATAAATAATTATGATTAAAATTGCAGGTGGTACTCTGAAAAAAAAATTTAACAAACTTTTATAATTTTGTCATACCATTTTAGCTTTTTATTCAACACGAAGTTTAATCCCACAAAAAATAATATTTAGTGTATAATATTAAGTGAACAACCTCCAATTACATATTACCAAATAACCAGAAACCTTATTTTAAACCGTTATGCAAAACATATAATCTGCAATTTATGTACAGTTTGGGATTGGATTATTATTACATTTTTGTGACTTCTGTAGTAACTGTAGTGGATTTAAAAATATTTTTGCGTTAAACCGTCCATGTTTTTCAGAAGGTTATAAGTTATTTAATAATATGTGAATATTTTTGAGTAAACCACTGTGGAGGAATTCGTATGATCAACACATTGCTACGTTTTTAGGGTTCCGTGGCCACTGGCCAATAAAACGGAACCCCTATTGATTTGTCATGGCTGTCTGTGAAAGCCATTTTTTAGCTATACCATTGCTGGCCATAGCCGGGTGAAGTTGTAAAAAACTGGCGGTTAGCAACATATTATCCAATTCGAAAAAAAAGCCATTTTTTCCAAAACTATAAGAGCTATGCTGTTGAAACTTGGTTAGCAGATGTATTCTGTGAACCGCATTAGGATTTTCATCCAAAAATAAAAAAATAAATGTGAGGTATCTATAGATATGTCTTCAAAAATGATGTTGAGGTTATTTATATTTTTTTTTGTAATATTAACATTATTCGTGAAAGACACTTCGAAATGGGCAAAATGTGTATAACTTTTAAAAGACCTTTAACTTCTAAAAGAAGACAACGATAAAACTAAAAACATATGATGTGCATCACCATGTAAACTTTAACAGAAAATTTATTTGAATGCTAAAATAATGCTTAATAGGTCTACTATTAAGTAGTTTTTTAATAGTGACTGTAACACCAACACTTCCAACAGTTTTGGTTCACTGTCAAGAAATAGCACTGTGTTTAGAATAGCGCAAAAGTAGGTATAGAAAAAGTCTTCATAATGTCTTTGATGTTATGTATCTGTGCAAATGCAAAAGTGAAATCAAAAACTGCAGTAGTAGTAAATCTAGTTAACTGAAAGAACGTTTATATTATGATAGCTGCTGCGGAACCCTTCATAGCCGGATTCGTCTTGCACCTGGTCGTTGTGTTGTAACTCTCGCCATTCTTATAACTTCACTGAATTTTATGGGCGATAAAAGAGCAAAGGCGATCAAATCTGCCCGAGGCATCATTATTTGGATGGATTGGACTGTTTCCTATTACGTCTCCAGGGTGACTAAACCTCGTCTTGGTGCTGTATCCTGCTTACTAGGTATGTTGTTTGGAGGAGTAGTGGCTCATCACTCGTTACTCGGCATTAGGCACCAGGTGGAAAAGGATCGCAAAACCGGAAGCGACAATTTAGTGTATTTTTGATGTGTTTTGTGAATTAGATGGGAAGCTGGCGTTGACCCCTGTTATCGGATTGTTAGAGTCTGATAAAACGTAACCTAGTCACCATCTTGTTTTTTCCTACCAATTTTTGACTCTTTGCACATCTATATCTATGTTTGCACATCTACGTTGCTGAATCAATTTTGAAAAAACTTGGTATGTATAGTTAAAGACTTCAGGTTAAACACAAGTTATGTTGATTGCTCAAGTCTCAAGTAGGGATAGTAGCAAATGAGCTTTAAGACACGATTTTTTTATTTCATAAGACGGGAGCACACGACTCTCCTGATAGTAACAACCTGAACTAGTGTAGCAACCTAGTCTCGTACACCATAGATATGATAGGTGCGTCGCTATCCTGTATCCAAAATTTCAAATCTAAGGTATAAGTCTACTTTACTAAAAGATTTTTGATGCAATTTATTTAGAAACACTTGTACTTTCCACAATATATTTTATTATTTTTATTTTTATGATTTAGCCAACCGGTTTCGCTATACAAGCATCATCAGGGCTATATAACAACATAGTTAGGGAACACAACACATATTGTAGAAAGTACAAGTGTTTTCTAAATAAATTGCATCGATAATGGAATTCCACCAAGCACCGACGATAAGAAGTATAGAATCTAAAAGATTTTTGGCTCTTTCGAGAGCAAAGACACATCCTACATGTTGTGTAAACTTAGTCAACTGTGTATTTTACATTATTTTATTAAGTCCAAGTGCTCAATTGCATTGACGAAGGTAAGTGTACTGTTTTTCCTCTTTCCTCAAATCAAATGAACTTGAGTAAGGAGGCCACCGTTTTTTCCAAGACTCTGAGATGACTTTTCCTTAATCTTAAAAAGGAGGCCATCGTTTTTTTCAAGGCCCTGACATGATTTTTCTTTACTCAGGAAATTAAATGCATAAACTAAACTTGACTAATGAAAGATGCTGACACCCAGGGCAAAAACTAAAGAAGTTTACGAAGTATTCTACCGTCCCCAGACCAGAGTGTTCCATTATGTAGTATTATTTAATACTACAAGATATTCTGCTAAATAAAATGCTTATTAATTTTTGTTCAAGGAGCTTAAGGCTTTCAGCATTCTCTACCAGCCAACCTTTGGGCCAACAGAAAACAAAAATGGTGCTTCAATAAACAAAATAACACAGATTTATAACCTTAATACAATAATAAATTAATAAAATTAAATAAACAAACCATCTGCCTTCCTGCCAGGTAGCTCGTAAAAGGCGAGCATAGGCTTGCCGTCACTAACACAATGACATCCTACAGGAGGTAGAGTTTCGCAGCGACTCGCCCGGATTGGTACCACCGCCTTGCCTATTCCTGTCATCATAACGTCGAATGCTTGCCGTTGACGAATTCCGGTTCGGCGGGTAAGGTAGCCGGTAAACTAACTGTAGGTCTCGAACCTAACATAACAGCCTCAGGTTGGCAATGCACCATTACCACCTTTGGTATGTCTAGGCGGGGTGAATTTTTATCATCACGAAATCCGTCTGCTTGTTTGCCTTCTATTATCATAAAAAAATATTAAACTATGTGTAAACTATTATTACTATATCATAATTAAGCGCAATAAAACTGCTAAAAGTAAAACCGACTCCTTACTATGTCATTTGGTACCTGCCACGTTGCGATTTGATCACTAACACGTTATACACTTTTCACTTATTCTATAAATTTAATAAGTCTCCTATTATTAGTTTTTGAGTTACACTTAAAATATAAAAATTAATCGCTAAAAGTGTTGGTAAGCTCATAACTTCCAAACGACTGAACCGATTTGGACAATTCTTTTTTTAATGTGTTAGTTATTATCAGGGCAAGGTTTTTATGAAGGGAACAACCGGGAAAGTTGCAGGGAAAATGGGAAAATAATTATTCATTATTTGCCATACTGAACGGGTGGAACGAAGTTCGCCGGGACAGCTGGTAATTAATATATTTCCACTTATTTTGACGACCTCATCATTGGAGCTTAACACGAGGTAGTCCACTTTGAGCACCCAATATTTCGGCACCTGAACATTCGGCACCTACCTAGCCTAGTCCACTTTGAGCACCAATTAGTATTTTTGGCAGGTACGCAAAGTGGACACCAATTTATTTTTCCATTTGTGTCCACTTTCAGCACCTATAATACAGGAGGCTATTGCTGGCCGCCAATGGTTCTTCGACAAGATGAAATTAAATGAAACATATCGATAAAAGTCACTTAAACGTATATTAATTTAAAAATATACTTTTGTAAACATAAGATATATTAATGCGATATGTATGAAGTTGAAAAAATAATAAAAATCTCTGTAAAATATATTAACCTAAAATTGTCATAAAACTTTTTTACTTTTTATTAACCACCTTTGTTGCGTAATCAGTTTTGGTGAAATCTTACCTAATTGTAACTCTTCCTATATTTATTAAATATATGAATATGACTATTATATACAGGAAACATCATATTTATTGCACAATCAGACTTATTTAAATCTTAAATATTATAAATTACAACCCGTTTTTACACATATCACATTTCTTGCAAAGTCGGTCTTATTTCAATTTCAATAACTAAGCTTTCTTACTGTTATAAGTTTTCTTTATTATAAGAACATTGCTATTATTTTAAAAGTGCTACAAGAAAATTGCAAAAATTACGTTGAAATTCGCGCAAAAACTGGCACATCTAAATCCCACAAAAATGTCTAAATAAAAAACAAATTGATATTTAGTATAATAGAGGAATACAAAAGTGGCCTTACTTCCCTTGGTCACTGCATTGAAAAACTGCGATTTTAATGCTAAATAATTTTATTTTTCTTTATATTAATTAAAGCTATTAATAACAAAATATGAACGCAATCACTAGACAGTAGCAAAAGAAATTTATAAAGACATTTAAAAATAGTTAGTGTGTAGTAAGTATGACGTAAGACTGATTTTTTTCAATAAATATCATCCTTTGTTTCTATCACTAAGACCTGTCCCTTACCAATACGAGAAACCATGCGATTTTTTCTGTTGATGCTTTCTTTCTTGAGTATAAAGTATAAGATTATGAGCAAGGAAGAAAGCTTAGTTATTGAAATTGAAATAAGACCGACTTTGCAAGAAATGTGATATGTGTAAAAACGGGTTGTAATTTATAATATTTAAGATTTAAATAAGGCTGATTGTGCAATAAATATGATGTTTCCTGTATATAATAGTCATATTCATATATTTAATAAATATAGAAAGAGTTACAATTAGGTAAGATATTTTCACCAAAACTGATTACGCAACAAAGGTGGTTAATAAAAAGTAAAAAAGTTTTATGACAAACTTATGGTCATATATTTTACAGAGATTTTTATTATTTTTTCAACTTCATATATATCGCATTAATATATCTTGGGTTTACAAAAGTATATTTTTTAAATTAATATACATTTAAGTGGCTTTTATCGATATGTTTCATTTAATTTCATCTTGTCGAAGAACCATTGGCGGCCAGCAATAGCCTCCTGTATTATAGGTGCTGAAAGTGGACACAAATGGAAAAATAAATTGGTGTCCACTTTGCGCACCTGCCAAAAATACCAATTGGTGCTCAAAGTGGACTAGGCTAGGTGCCGAATGTTCAGGTGCCGAAATATTGGGTGCTCAAAGTGGATTACCTCCTTAACACCATGGCCTTGGAATCATGACCTATCTAAAAAGAAACATCCAAATTGGTTGGCTAAAGGCTGAGTAATCGAGCAACAAACATGTAAAAAAACATGAAGTCGATTTGGGAACCTCCTCTTTTTTTGAGTTGGTTCAAAACATAATATAAATAATAATAATAATATAGTCGCCTCTATGGCTTAGTGGTTCAGTTGTTGGATTTGACTGCATGAGGTCCCGAGTCCGAATTCCGGGTCGGGCAACAAAAAGAAAAAATAAATGTAAGATATACAGACACGTCAATATTACTCCACTTTTTTAGAGGTTAAAAAATATGCGTTTTAAACTAATAATGCGCAAGTAAAACTGCGGATAGAATATAGTTTTAAATTTATATAGTATTTTCTATTAGTAAATTTATATATATTATGTTACTACATAATCGAAGAGTACTGGCATCCGTTGAATGTGTTGCCCCGAATCATATTATCTTCGAGAATATTCGCGTAGTAACGTTTAAACATCACGAATTTCATTAAAAAATTCCTTCGTGTACAAAGGTGATATTACAATATTACAAACTATACAAAGATATACAACTAACCATAAAGAGTATATTCTCTTATTAGTATTATATTAGAGAGTTATAAAGACTACTATGGAATATCACAAGTTATATACTTTTAAAGTATCTTTACGCCTATAACCCCGAAGAGGTAGGCAGAGGCACAGTCAGGGTACCCACGACTAGCTAAGTCACTCAGTCCCACAATGTGTTAGGTGGCAAGCCTATCGCCAACCGGGCATATATCCAATCCTGGGCAACGTTATTATTTTTTATAATAACTTTGAAAATTCATATATTTTAGTTGTCCGACCCGGAGATCGAACTCTTGACTTCAAGAAGTCACATCCGACGCCAGACGTCAGACGACATAGGCGATCTCGTTCTCTCGATAGCAATAAAGAAGCTTTAATGACGTAATATTTTAAAACATAAGCTCATACACCATATAAACTAATGACGGACTTGCCAATCACAGGTCTTTAAATACAGGTTTTAGTTTTTTGTCTTAATATAGAGTCAATTAGTATTTATGATAAAAACACCAATAAATGAACATAAAACCAACATTGTCTTTGATTAGGTAATCTTAATAATCTTTTCATGTGCCTTTAAATCGAATTTAATCGTAATAATAAGCTAATATGAATTTACATTAAGGGAACTTTCTGATGTAAGCGCTAAGAGCGAGGAACTTTCAAATGGTACTTCACTTTTATTAACCAACTTCAAAAAAAGGTTATTTACTTTTTTTCTGTTCCTATGTTTTTTATTCATTTATTTATATTTTTTAGTTACCTCTGTGGCCTAACGGTCTGGCATAGGACTTGACTTCTTGAGGTTCGATCCTGTGTCCGGCAATAAAAAAAATATTAAAAATTGTATATTTTGAATTTTCTTATTTTCTAATAATAATTTCTCTTATTTAGCCCGGAATTGGATATGTGCTCGATTGTAGATAGGCTTGCCACCTATTACTTGTGAGACTTAGTGTCTTTGGCTAGTCGTGGGTGCAGTGGTTGTGCCACTGCCTACCACCTCGCTGATATGGCCGTGAAGATACTTTATATTTTTTATGTATGATAACCGATTGCACCGTCATTTATAAACCGACCGTAAAAATATTTTAAATTTAGATTAAAAATACCTGATGCAATGTAATAATAATGTATTTGAAATTTAAATTTTAATAGTAAATGTGTAGAGCTATATCAGAAAAGCTATAGGGTTGTTCCGAAAACATTTTTTTTTTAAATTTTGGTTTGTTGATTCTATTTGACTGTAAAGCTGCTATATCAATTGTGATATAGTTTTTCTATTCACGAATAAATACGTAAGGTGATCGAGAACGCTCTTATAGGCTATTAAAAAATAGGATTAATATATTAAAAAATAGGATTAATATTTAATCGGATTTGTGGTTTAGTGTTCTGGGGTTAGATTTAATTACATGAAATGTTTTTTTTTATGAAAACTTCTTTAGCGGCGCACTTTTTTTGAAATGGGTAAAAACTTCTAAACCCGCGTCAGGACGCGTGATCTGATCGAAAATTCGTATGACTTGGGCGCTTGCGCGAATGTTTGTGTTTGTATACGATAGCGCAATAAATGAATATTGTATTCTACCACACAAATGATAAAACTTTCATACAAATAACAATTAAAGCAATTCGTGCAAAATTATTCCCTAACCATTCCAAAATATCAAAAATGCACAACGTTAATGTTTAAGTTTTCACTTCTGCTGGCACTCCGGGAATCCAAACCGTTGTTTTTTTTTTCTTCAGTTTTGTATTCGTTCCACCCGCGACTGATACAACTTACTAGACCATAGAGGCGACATGAGCCTATTTGTTGGTGTTGACTATTCATGGGTTCGATTCCCAATTCAGGAAATTCGAAATGATTTTTTCTGCTTATAGTAAAAACAATGTTAGTTATAGGTTTTTCGCCTATGACGTTGTAAAACTAAGTACCTTCTGTTACTAGTGGCTTTATTGCTTGGGTAAGAGTCTAATTTGCTTAAAGTTTGCCACAGCTATCATCTTAAGTAAGTACTTTTGTCTAGTTGCGGGTGCCCTAGTTATACCTGAGCTTGTTGTTTCGGATACGGGCGTAAACATATTTACTATATTTACACCTGTTTATTATTTTAGAAGTGTTTATTACTGCGACCATAAGGTCACATAACACTTTCATGGTTCACTTGGCTTGGCTTTCGTGTTCCGGTTTAGTGGCTTAGAGTATCTTAGTCGGCTTTACAAAGTAAAAAGCCGCCTTTTATTTGGCAAGACCCCATTTTGTTCAAAATATTTATATCAATTTTACTCCGACACAGATTAGAAAAGTACATATTGGCTCGACTAAAGTTTTTTTACACGAAATTGTTCGGCGTACTGATTTGCAATTTTCTAACAGATATTCATATTATGTTTTCTTTTTGAGTAGAATCTTATTACTCACCTGCCTAATCGATACAGAAAGCTTATTCCATAATCTGGACGAATTTAAGAGAAATGAATTAGATATAAAGTTCGAACGATGTAAAGGGATGATCGCAGACTTAAATTGTGGGTTGCAGATAATGTTAATGACGAGAATACATTTTAACTGGCACTGTTGTATTTTTCGATACACTTTTATCCCTAAACATAACTTCTGTAATATTTATGCTTATTATAACACATATACAACATACATACTGTCCCGGCCAACTTTGTTCCACCCTTTCAGTTTGAATGGGAAAAATTGAATTGTTGTT
>NJDD01001054.1:17420-32628 GCA_002245505.1 Calephelis nemesis
ACTTCTGTAATATTTATGCTTATTATTACACATATACAACATACATACTGTCCCGGCCAACTTTGTTCCACCCTTTCAGTTTGAATGGGAAAAATTAAATTGTTGTTTTTCCTAGTTTCCTAGCAGCTTTTCCCATTTTCCTCATCTTTTAAACCTTCCCTAGGCTTGAATAAATAATTTAAACCAAAATTAACTTGATTGGTTCACCCGTTCTCGAGTTTTAACGAAACTAACAAACAGTAACATATTTTTATATATACACTAGCGACCCGCCCCGGCTTCGCACGGTTACGGTATGGTATGGTTATACATATAAACCTTCCTTTTCAATCACTTTATCTATTAAAAAACCGCATCAAAATCCGTTTTGTAGTTTTAAAGATTTAAGCATACAAAGGGACATAGGGACAGAGGAAGAGACTTTGTTAAATTATACTATGTAGTGATAAGATTCAGAAAGAAATTTATAAGTAACCAACTAATAAAAATTATAGTTGGAATGTCGTCTATACTACAATGGTTGATGGTGTCAATTCAAAATAACGAGAGTTCTTACCGTCTTACTAAAAAAAATAAACATTCGTTTAACACGTGTTTTACTAAATCTGTAGGTACATATAATAAATCTGTAGAAGGGTCAATTCTGTACCTGTAAATATTGAAAAAATAAATAGCGGGGGGTATTACGGGATCGACACCAAACCCAAACATGTGATTAAAATTTTTGTCTGTCTGTCTGTCTGTATGTACCTATATTCAGGCATCACGTGAAAACTATCGGTTGGATTTCGATGAAACTTGGTATGATTATACCTTATTATCTTGGGCATAAAATGGGATACTTTTCGTCCTGGAAAAATACGAAGAAAAAAAAATTAATTTTTCAGTTTTATTATGCGAAGACCGACATCCGCGCGGACGGAGTCGCGTACTGTATAAAATTGGAATGTCAACCAATATTATGCTGCTACTTTTAGGAGTTTTACCTGAATACTTTAGCACCAAATTTATAACTGGGCAACTTGGCACCCACGACTAGCCGAAGACACTAAGTCCCACAATAAGATAGGTGGCAAGCCTATCACCAACCGGGCACATATCCAATCTCGAGCAACGATTTTTTTATATAACCTTATATATAATTCTCGTGTCACAATGTTAGTTACCATAATCCACCGAAACGGCTTTACCGATTTTCACCAAATATTGTATGCATATTTAGTAGGTCTGGAAATTGGCGACGATCTATTTTTCATACCCCTAAGTGATAAGGGTGACTCACCCCAATTGTTTTAAATAGAATCACATTAAAAGAAAATAGCAGAACAACGTCTGCCAGGTCAGCTAGTAACTTACAGTTTTTGATTCATAGACAAAAACTATGCATTATTAAGTTTAACTCAAAAACCTAAACTCAGACCAAAATTAAATTGATATGGGACCACCTCGGAATCATAAGCTATATTTATACAAAAGAACCAAATCGTTTTTGTTGGTTAAGCAACCACGTAATAAACATACAAAAAACTTACAGTCAAATAGAGTATCCTGTCTTTTTGGGGTCAGTTAAGGCCACATACTCAGTCAACCAGAAGAGCCAATCACCGCGCTCCCCCGTTCCATGATTCCTATGAACAATGGCGCCATGAAGTAAACGTCTTAAGCGACAAATCACTATTTTTGACACTATAAAAGTAATTTGAAAAAGTATAAAAAGTGAAACACTTATCTTTTAGGTATAGTACTTATCTATGTTTACGTTAAATCTGGTGTCGATATTTTCATATTTGAAGTAGACATTTGCGTTTTGCTTTTAAAAAAGGGTTAACTTTTTGATTTTTTTCTATCGAGCAAATTGAAATGAATCGTGTTTTGAAAACACTAGTCTTACTAGACTTTACTAAGCATATTCATGTTAATCTTGTGTATTTTTGTCAGCAAGATCCATGATTGCTTTGTATGAAAAAAACAGTAAACTGCTGACGTATTTTAGCGTATATGGCCCCTTAATCACATGATGTTTTTTTAGCATTTTTTAACTTCTGCTTCCGCTAGGTGATACATGACGATGATGGTACTCCCATTCAACATCAGGTGTAGTTTTGTGTAATTTTGAAAGTAACAGGTTCACCTCATAAGTATGTTTTTTGAAATGTTAAAGGAATTTTCGAAATCGGTTTAGAAGTAACGTAGATTCAAACATACAACTTCTTCCTTTCTTCTAAGTCGGCTAAAATCGGTTTTGCTAAGCGATTATTTAATTAACGAATGAATTTTACTGTTTTTTTTTCCGAAAGGTAGCTCATAATTTAGTAGTCCCAAAAATTTTATCAAAATCTGTCAAATGTTTTTTGAGTTATAATCTGGTGATGCATATTTTTGTGTATGAAGAAGCTGTGTCAGTGACTGGAGTTGGATTTTTGAAACTGCGCTCAAATTAATTAAATAAAATAATGAATTTCTAATTTGTGTTAGTCCGGGCTGCCAAAAAGCTCTTAAAAGGCGAGCTTAGGCTTACCGTCACTAACACCGTGACATCTGACTAGGTGGTAGAGTCCTGCAGCGACTCGCCCGCTTTGTTACTACAGCCTTACATATTCCTGCCGCCATAATGTCAGCGCTTGCCATTGACATGTTCCGGTTCGGAGGATAAAGTAGCCGGAAAATTTACTTTGCTCGAGGCCTAACATCCTGGCCTCAGGTTGGCAACGCAGAATTACCACCTTTTGGTGTCTCTAGGAGGCGTGATTTTCTTACCACGAGGAAATCCGTCTGTTTGTTTCCCTTCCAATATCATAAAGAAATAATAAATATATAAATTATTTGATAGAAATACGTATATTATTTTTCAATCGCCTCTGTGGTCTATCGGTCCGGGTGTTGGACTTGACTGCATGAAGTCGCGGGTTCGAATCCCGGGTCGGCCAACAAAAAGATAATTGGATTTTTCCAATTTTCTAATAAAAAAATGTTGGTCGGGATTGGAAATGTGCCCGGTTGGCGATAGGCTTGCCACCTATCACATTATGGGACTTAGTGTCTTCGGCTAGTCGTGGGTGCCCTGGTTGTGCCTCTGCCTACCTCTTAGGGGATATGGGCATGAAGATACTATATAATCAAACAAGTCTAGTTATCTAAATATATAAGGTAGTCTAAGTAACTTGGAAAATCCTACATCGTTTACCTTAAACAACTCAATAATTACTTTTGTATTCTTATTTTATCGCTGTAAAATTGAGAAACCACCTATTTTAATAAATAAGCCATCTTGGTACACAAAAAATAGTATTTTCCTAGATTTCCCAATGATACTATCATCAGATCAAGACTTGGTGGCAATTGGAACCACCTTGCAAATGAACTTTTTCAATTAAAAAAAGAATTTTTAAAATAGAATCAGAAATGAGGAAGGAATAGTTTAACATACATAAGAAATATAGGATTCCAAAATGCAACCTCCTCTTTTTCAAAGTCAGTTAAAAATAAAGTGACTTGAGCAAATAGTACTCGTTTTTCAAATACTAAAATACACAACAAAACTAAAAATAGTCAAAAATACAAAAACACTAATATTAAATAATAATCGCCTGTTTGGTCTAGCGGTTCAGTTGTTGGACTTGACTGCATGAGGTTCCGGGCTCGAATCCCGGGTCGGGCAACAAAAAGAAAATTAGGTTTTTTCAATTTTCTTATAAAAAAAACGTTGCTCGGGATTGGATATGTGCCCAGTTGGTGATAGGCTTGCCACCTATCACATTGTGGAACTTATTGTCTTCGGCTAGTCATGACTCGTGAGTGCCTTGGTTGTGCCTCTGCCTTCCTTTTCGGGGATATGGGCGTGAAGATACTTTATTTAACTTTACTCGTAACTGTTCTAAGCCTACAAAGTCGCTGGTTATTAGCTACTTTGATTCATAAACAAGATGAAAAAATATACATACCGTATAACGGGCCAACCATCACAACATATAATACAACAACAAGCAGTATTTGTTGTCGTAATCGAAAGGCACGTGGCCTTATCAAAACCATCACAGTATTGGCCACTAAACTAAATATTTCCTTTAATTTATACTTCATATTATTGTTAACACTATCACTGTTTTTATCTTCAATTGTCATAACATCTTCTAATTTCACAGCACCATATATCAAAGCTATAGTATGTAAAAGGATTAAAAATGAAAATATTCCATAATATCCAAACTTTTTCAAGGCGATCCCACTTAAAGCAGTCCCTGTGGGAGTACCTAATGATACACATATAGCCACAAGTCCTATACGAAAAGTCCTATTTTGCACTGTAGTTCTGTCAGACATGAAACTGTACATGCCCATAAAAATAATAATATAACTCCCTGTAAACGCCGCAGGTAATGCTTCAATTAAAGCTGTACTTATTAACGATAATTCATTGAAAAAATAAGTTGAAAATAGAAGTCCAATATTTGCAATAATTTCCCCTAAAAAGGGGAAAAGGATACAAATTTTTCTCTTCTTAGTTTTATCACTCCACGCGCCGATAAATAACACCATTACCGCTGGTATACTAGTTTGTAAGGGAAACTTCCAAGCCATTACTTTAGCGACTAATGATTGTACTTCATTTAGTTCGAAATCTAAGCCAGTTGTATTTCTATTTTTTATTCGATCACATATTTCATCTCCATAATGTAGGTTGACTCTGCACGACTTTTCCAAATGCATATTCTGCACTGCTAGCGACGACAATGAAGTACACATCATAAAAATAAACAAACATGGCTCTACAGTGATTTCGCGCGTACAAAATTTAATATTCTTGAGTAAAACTTTTGATTTTTCCCGCCATGTTGTGTCTATGTTATCTGTGAGGCGTATATTGGACTTTGTGAGATCTGCCTCATGTACACTCATAGTTTGATTAAAAGTGAGAGTGAAGTAAAAGTGGAGGCACTGTCAAGCACGCACTGCCCCGAACGCGGCGACGTGAAATGCACTTATGCGCTTTTCAACATTTGTTTCGAAATCAGTGTTATAAAATGTAGCGATGTACTTAACTGTGCCGTTCACATCTGAGTACAGATAACAAAGGTCTTGGCGGCTGCCACACTTAAATACACTTATTTTATTTGCACACTTCGTGTAGCGCGGTGTAATCGTCACGAAACAATAAGCCAATGATCTGCGGATGATAGCTCTGAAATGTTGGCTTATTTGAATTAGCAATACTCGAATAAGTAAGTAGCACATAACTTTTATCGATAGCGTTGTAGTTTTTATTAAACATGTTTGTTAGATAAGGTCAGATCATAATGAGATGTTTAAAAATATATACAAAAAATGTAGATTTTTTTAATAACTAGATTTTTTTATTGCTTCTAACGTCACCAAGTGATAGTGCATTAAATTTTGTGGATATCGATTTAGTAATGATTAGATTATATTAGTAATTAGTAGATTTATAATTATTGAACATCATATAAAAATATATTTTTTAATAAATTGTAACTATTATTCCAGACTTCGCCTAAATTCATTTATTCATAAATTTATTTTCCTTTTACAAGAACCCATCAAGATGTCGGATTGAGAAGTAATGCCTTTCTACAAAGTGTGATCTATTTCTATGCTACAATTAATTCAAATTGGTTCAGCTTTTTTGACAAGTAAAAGGAATATACAAATCATGCATTTATATTATGCATGTCTGTTATAAAGAGGAAACCTTTGTATTTTTGTAAAACTACTAGACCGATTTCAAAATTTCTTTTACTAATACTTGGAGGAATTCTTTCGAATCCGTATAGACTATATTTTATCCCGGAAAATAGATAAGATTTTTCGTTCTAGTTAAAATTGTGGAGTAAGTCGACGAAAAAACTGCCGTACGTTAACGATTCTCGCGAACGCTGCCTATATGGTTAGAGGTGTAAGGTTGACTTATATAGAAAAGTTGTAGAACGCAATAATGCCTACAAAAAAGTCCGCGATAGTATAAACCAAACATTTATATTTTAGCCATTATAACCACTTTTCCATAGAATGAAAGTAATTAAAATTATTAGACTATGTTTATTGATCATACTATCGTCAAATACTAATCCTTATCCAAATAAACTATTTATTGAGCAAGATTGTTTTAAAAGCTATAAATCACTTTTATTATTATTTATATAATTATATTCCAATCGGACAATTGATTCAAAAGATATTACGAATTTAAAATTGTAATTGGCATTAAAATGAATGATGGCCGCCGGTCGATATGTGTCGCACGACTCGCACGGCAAAACCGCAGGAGAGGGGTGTGCAAATCTACGAAGCAGGCTCACTCGCGCGCTCGGCTCTCTACGCAGCGTACGCGGCCAAATCGAGTAAATTTACTGAATTAATGCACTTATTAAAATTGATTTCGTAACTATTTAGGTACTCATTATCAAAAGTTCTTTTCAAAAATATTACTAAAAAATATATTAATCGTTGCTTAAATCTTTTAAACTAGGTACGCAACGGATTTTGATGCGGTTTTTTCAAAAGATAAATTGATTTAAGAGGAAGGTTTATATATGTATATTTTATACCCTTGCAAAGCCGGGGCGAATTGCTAATTATTTATAAACAGACGTGGCAAAAACAAACAAAATAAAACATATTTAGGCCAATTCAACACTTTCGACACTCTGATTTCCTGCCAGACCACTTGTAAAAGGCGAGCATAGACTTACTGTCACTGACACATGACATCCTTCTAGGTGGTAGAGTTTTGCAGTGACGCGCCTGGATTGGTTCCTCAACGCCTCACCTTTTCCTTCCACCATAACGTCAGCGCTTGCCGTAGAGGTGTACTAGTTCGGAGGATAAAGTAGTTAGTAAACTTACTTTAGGTCGAGTCCTAACATCCCGGCCTCAGGTTGACAACGCACCATTACCAACTTTGGTGTATCTGGGCGGCCTAAATTTCGTACCTACGAGAAATCAAATATTATTAAAAAAAATAATCATAAAGTCCTGAAGGCTCACCAAAATGTAAACACCATCTTCTATTAGCTTCCAGCAATTCTGTTTTTTATTGTCACTACATAGTACAAAACACTGTCGCTTCCTCTGTCCCTATGTCTCTTTGAATGCTTAAATCTTTACAACTACGCAATGGATTTTAATGCGTTTTTTTTTTAAATTGATAAAGTGATTGAAGAGGAAGGTTTATATGTATATTTTATACACGTGCGAAGCTGGGGCGGGCCGCTAGTTATTAATAAATTAATACTCTTATGTTTTTCTTGTGTAAAACTTACTAAACTCCAGAAAAATGCAAGTAAATCTGTGTGAAAGTGTTAGTTTAAATGTATTTTGAGAAGGTATCTTTCTTTTGTACAAACAATGTTATCAAATTTTAATTATTCACCAGTAATAAAATGTCATCATAAATTGAAGTCAATGTTTGCCCGGATTTTGGAATTATTAAACTTTAAATGTTTATTATTTTTATTAGGGTTGTCATAATGACTTGGATATTTGTAAATAACATTTATTTAACTAGCAGTCTGTCCCTGCTTTGCACGGGTGTACAAACTTCTATGTTATTAAACATACTAGTGGTCGTCATGTTTTAAAGTCGACCATAATAAATTTTAATTAGAAGTTATTCCATATCAATTATTGAAAAATAACGTTCAAAGATAATTGAGGCTTTGGTAAGAACGCCATCTCTATTTATTAAGACTAACTACTTCGATTATTATGAATATAGTTTGCGCGCCATCTGTTATCTTTTAACTTCAACATATTTGTTTTTGTGTCAAATTCATGGTAGTACCTATGGGTAATATTTTAGTTACTGATTAAATGCACTTTGTAAGCATTATTATTGAAAAATATTAGCGTCTTGCGCTTCTCCTACACATACACTATAAGTGCCCCAAATTTACAACGTACAAAATTTACAACAAACCTTTCTCTTAAATTGCTCTATCCATTAAAAAACTGCATCAAAATCGATTGCGTGGTTGTAAAGATCTAAGCATACATACGGACAGACAGCGGAAAGCAACTTTGTTATATGTGTACAACGTACTGATAATTAGACATTGTTTATAGCTTTGTCTTCATAATTAAACTTACTTAATTTTTCCTGTTGAATATTTTCACTCTTGTATCCATGTACATGTAGATGGAGGTACAACTAGCAGTTCTGTTTAGAAGTGGTACCTACCTAGTAAGAACATTTTTGTAGAAGGTATTTTGTGATAGGTGATTAATCTATCACCAACAAGGTACTAGTCCGAACCCTCACCATATCGCTTTTATTAGGAAATTTAAAAAACACTTTGTTTTGTTAGCCGCCTCAGGGTTCGAACTCTGGACCTCATGAATTCACGCCCAACACCGGATCATAGCGAGGATTATTTTTTATGAAAGTATCTTCACCCCGATATTCTCGAAGAGGAATAGGTACTACCAGGGCACCCACGGCTAGATGACGAAGACACTGTAACAAGTGGCAAATCTATCACCAACCAGGGATACACCTAAACCCGCGCAACATTGTTTTATTAGAAAAATTAAAAATACATTTTTTGCCATGGTTGACCCCGGGGCCTTTTGAAGTCATTGTTAACAACGTAACGCTAGATTACAGGGTGGTAAATTTTAATTGAGTAAATTATAGTCTTAATTCAATTGGTTTTAATCATTTGGCTAACACGCATTCATAATATAGGTACCAACATATGAAATGGTAGCTGATACTTATAAGGGATTTATATTACTCTGGTGTATCAGATTATGACATGGCAGATTATCATAGTTAAACACTACCATTATGTATCAAATCACTAGCGTCGTGTGTGTAGGGTTGTCTGTTTTCTAATTCTGACGATTTCAGCTTTAAGGAAGACTAGCTGTTACACGGAGCTACGCTCGTTAATACATTTTCTGATTATAGCCCATTATTAAGAAACTTTTAAGCCCTGTTTTATCCTCTTACAGGTACAATTTCCAGAAACGCTCAAATACGTGTCTACTCATTTTTCATATGTACTTAGCCCTAAAGTAATGTCTCAGGTTCGTAAATTTAAAATTGACGATTTTAAATACAAACATACAATCCCTTTTTCACCACCTTAGAAAGGTGGAAGGTAAGGCGGTGGTACCAAATTTTGGTCTCTGCGAAATTCTACCAACACGTATTGTGGTGTTTTGTGGTTGGGTGGTGATTTTTGGAAATAAAGTAACCTTTTAATATAGTCAACTATATACATATAAAATTTCATTAAGATGGATGCAGCGGTTATTCTGAAAAACGTAACAGACGGAACTTCGCATTTATAAGATTAGTTTGAATTATAAATGGTAGTATGAGCTCCACGTCTCCTTAAGACACAGATCTTAATTTTGGTTCCTGAAGCTGGAATACTGGCTAAGTTTTCAGCCAGCTAACGACAATGGCGAGCACTGACCGTGCGTGGCGGCAGGAAAAGGTCAGGTGGCGAATGATTGACACTATCTATATTAATTTGTTTGTTATTAGTGACTGAAATATAAATAATATGAATGAATTTTCTGATGGTAAGAAATAAAAGAGGCACTTATCTTATACCGTAATCAAGTGCTACTTACCTAAGACAAGGGACTAAATCAGTAGATTCATTACCTATTATTAGCTACCTATCATGACAGTGACGAGCACCACCGTTATGGTGGCAGGAATAAAATATTAATCTATGATGACCAATTTTCTTAATTCCTTTAGTTATTTTAGTATTTGTCAAGAGAAGGTTGTTAGGAAAAGAAAAACCGGGAAACTAGTAGGGACAAAAATATTATGTTTTAATCCATATAAACTGTTAGAATCAAGCGATATGAATTTCGCCGGGCGGATGTATACTAAAGTGGTACTTGGTAACAAAAAATAGTGAAAGAATCTTATATTTTTTAATACCTATTTAACGATACTCCTCTTGATTACTAACTTCAGTAATCACTTATTTTTTTCACTGATTTTCTGTATCATCTGGTGGTTGTCATGTTTATAGTGATAATCATCAGGTTAGGACAAACCGATCGACTTAAGAATCATCGCGATCGATTAACGCTTTTGGTATCTACAATGAGACATAGGAAGAAAAATACATACATACATAGACTAGTAAACACATCACCTTCCCTAGCGTCACGAAATGAATGCGTTGCGTCAGATAAAAATGATAGAGATCGTGCTCCGTTGGTTAGGTTATGGGAAAGTAATAACAGACGAAAGATAGACAAAATGTTGTTCATATGTTACCATGCATATGTGTAAAACCGGGTAAACCTGATTTTTAGCAAAAGTTTTATTAAAATCGGTCAACTAGGAGTGGATGTATCTTCAACTGTAATAAATTTGAATATTGCCATCATATACAAAACATTGTGTATGTGTGAATAAAGATTTATGAAAGGCCGGGTACACCTGATTTTTAGCAAGCGTTTTATCAAAATCGGTCAACTAGGAGTGGATGTATCTTCAACTGTAACAAATTTGTATACTGCCATGTAAACGAGGCCGCTAACATGAACTACTTACAAGACACAGTTTTAATATAGTTATAGATCAAGGTATTCAACTATCTGATATACTATGTGTACAACTTGTGAAATGTTATTAAAATGTATATGTTGCATAGCAACGACCTGAATACGTACTAAAGTACATAATCTGGTTCACAGATATCTTCAAGCTGTTTCACTAACATGATGAAGCGGTGTCAAGTGTCAAGTAAAATTTTATTTTGATTTTTACTACACTTTAGGTACACAAACTTCTGCAGCAGGTATTACCCGTGTTGGTCCGGGCTCCTTGGCAGAATAGACGAGCATAGGCTTATCATCACTAGCACCGTGACATCTGACTAGATGGTAGAGTTTCGCAGCGACTCGCCCGGATTGGTACCACCACCTTACCCATTCCTGCCGCCATATCGTCATGACGTGTTCCGGTTCGGAGGGTAAGGTAGCCGGTAAACTTACTTTTGCTCGAGGCCTAACATCCTGACCTCAGGCTGGCAACCCAAAATTACCATCTTTGGTGTCTCTAGGCGGCGTAAAGTATAAAGATCATAAGTGTGTCAGTCATGTGTCTGGACAAACTGCTGCACAAATCTCTACGAATAGTGGTTCTGCTGGTGATGACCTTAATAACTTACACTCGCATCTCGACCGCCTCGTTGGTCGAGTGGCACGCGTACACGCCTAACTACTCTGACCACGAGGCTCGGGTTCGATTCCCGACGGGGGCAGAAATTTTTGCTATAAACATTTAGATGTCTGCATTTTCGTGTTAGAATGTATATTAAATTTATTCAGGAATCTATTTGTACTAGAATCGTTGACTAACACCCATAACACAAGCATATAATTTGCTTACTTTGGGGTTAGATTCAATTTGTGTAACTTGTCCAGGGATATTTATTTATCTTACGAGCTGCTTGGCAAGAAAAATCTTTTCTGCACAGTAACTTGAACCAACATGAATAACATAGTTTGACAGACTATATACAACAGTGACGAGTACTGACACTATGCAAGCGTAGTTCAAGGGTGAATTGTTTAGAATTGTGAAAACTTTATCCTACATTCATAATTACAGTGTTAGTGATAAAACGGTAAACCTTTTAACAGGTGGTAGAGTTTGGTGGCGACTCGATCGGATTGGTAGCATCGCCTTACCTATTCCTGAAGACATAAAATCAACGCATGCTGTTGACGTTTTTCGATTCTGAGGATAAGGCAGCCGGTAAACTTACTTTTGCTCGAGGCCTATCTGGCCTCAAGCGACAGGTTATGCTTTCACATCTGTCTTTAAGGAGATTAACGTAACAATGAGATCCGAGAAAGAGTGGGATTGAAAGAAAGTAGTGACAGGTTTTGCTTTCCATATCTGTCTTTATGACGTCCTATCATTGTTTCTTGCATAGACCACAAATTTCAAAAACTTATGTACAAGTAGCATTGACCTGTAAACATTTAACGCTCACGGCTCGGTTTTTACCCGCGGCCGCAGCGGTTGCGGACCCGCAAGTTCTGTAGAATGTAGATTTATATACAAAAAGTAAGTACACATTTCACGGCGCGACTTTCACCCGCAGCGCCTGCGGTTGTTACCGGCTACCGCAGATCATGTGGTCGGCAACCTGCGATCGCTTGGCGGACGACTATTTAGTACTATTTTTACTGATTATTTAACCGCAACCGCCGCCCGCACCACCGCCCGCACCGCCACCGGAACCGCAAAAATTACCTGTCTCGTGAAATTTAAAATAAAACTGCAGAACCGCGACCAACGCAGGCTCGAGTAAAAATCACTCCATGAGTTCTGTCTCTAAATATTCTTGGGTGTACCAAGACATCTTAGGCCTGGTATTTTTAGGGCAATGCATTTATTCCCCACGTACTTTCCAAGATTTACCCAAAATTTTCTAACCAAATGACCAAACCACTATAGTCAATTCCCCTGCTTTCTGTTACATAATAGATAGAGATATCACACGCACACCAAGACGTATTCATTCTTTACAAATACTGCAAAATTTCAAACGCGCTACATCCCCCTTTACAGTTCCATCTTGGTGAAGACACGGCCATATGTGGCTTCTGTATAAAAAAATATCGTTTCCATACAATACGTCCATACATTACGTTCCATACATACCAAGCGCAGATGCCACGATAAACTTCTGAGTTTTTATCGGATCGTCGAAAATAATCGCTTTTCGGTTTTTTCGACTATTCTGCTTTTTATCTGGTGTGCAAAGGCAACTAAACCTTTTTTTATGATACAGGAAGACAAACAAGCAGACGGATTTCCTGATGGTAAGAAATTCACGACGCCTAGAGACAACAAAGGTGTTAATGGTGCGTTGCCAACCTGAGGCCGGGATGTTAGGCCTCGAGCAAAAGTAAGTTTACCAGCTCCCTTACCCTCTGAACCGGAACTCGTCATGACGTTATGGCGGCAGGAATAGGTAAGGTGGTGGTACCAATACCACCCGTATTCGCTGTCCTAACTGTACTAACCGTAGTCGCTGCGAAACTCTACCACCTAGGTTGAAAAGGGGTAGGAGATTCAAAGCGAAGTTATCCTGCTTGTTCAGCAACTCTTAAAAATAGCAGCACCATTTCCTCTTTTGAGTCAGTTAAGAAATTATCAATTATAAAACAATTTCACTAACTTAACAATTTTGACCTTTGATAATCTTAACTTATAGATAAACTATCATTATGAAGAAAGCAAATATATCATTATGAAGAACGTAACCAATATCTATAGTTATTTATTTACTGACAAACATATATTTAACGGCTGCATAAACATTGATAAAATTGATAGAATGAGTACAATGTATTGAGCGCTAAATTTCTTTTAAATTGTCTAACCCTGACATGTTTAAAGTTGAGTGTTTTTTTCGTGATACTTTTACTGTTCCTTAACAACAACAAAATAATTTTAAATATTACTCCTTGCAATTATGCATTAGACTTGCCACCTATCGCATGTGGGACTTAGTGTCTTCGACTAGTCGCGGGTGCCGTGGTTGTGCTCTGCCTAGCTGTTCAGGGATATAGGCGTAAAGATACTTGGAAATTGGATTAGTTCCATTAGAAAGAATTAGTCTTGAAAAATCAACGAATTCGATAAAATAATGTATTCTTTATTACTAACTAAATGTTAATAATCCGCTAGTACACGGTTCCAGAGTCGTTATAGTGATATATCCGATTCGAATTTCTAATTTTCGTAAAATCGAGATTCAAAAATAACCTCACAATCAACTAATATTTCTTCAATGGTCCTGAGATTCACAAGGGTAAAATAAAAGGCTAACTACCTGCCAGTTAGTTTATCTGGTGAAACTAGATAATTTAAATGCCTTACATCTTGATCATGATTTGGCAGTAGAGTTTTGTTAGGTCCCGATTGGTACCAATGCATTTGTTCTAATGACTACTACATCAGTACTTGGCGACTTCAATTGCCACGTTTCTATTTATAGGTCAAAGCTCAAAGGTAAAACTTAAAGTCAAGAGGCTAAGCCACCAAGTTTGCTGATAGGTTGCCTACACATTCTGTTTTTTGTAGGCAGTGTAGATTATTTGCTATTAGGATGTTCTTTTTGGTAGAAACAGTATTTGTAGTTTCCACAAAAATTTTCATAATGTCTACTTATATGCTGCTAAATGAACTAATTTTATTCAAATTTATTTTCAGATATTTTCAGATTACAATTTCTACTGTACTGTATGCTCGGTCACTGTTTATCTGAATTCTAAAATAACCAGTTACTAGAATAGCAGTTTACGCCAGTGTAGAGAATAACTTAATTGATAGAATAAGTATTGTAAGTAATAATTTAAATTTATCCTTTCCATCGTAAGTTTAATGGGAGCTATTTGTGTTCAGACTATACCGATTTTTAACAAACATAATATCTAGTTTTACGTTAAACTTATAATACTAAATAAAACTCGATCATATTCTCAACAGACTTCGAAAAAGGGATGAGGTCCGACTCTTATATTTTTTACATAATCAATTTCTCCGTAATTTCTTAATCGATTTTTAAAATTCGGTAAAGCGTATTTCCGAGCTGTCTCTATTTGTTTCTACCAAATCTGGATTTGATGACGGAATCCCAAAAATTGTGGGAAATATTTAATTTTGGAGTAATTAGATGACATGGAATCCGGTGTTTTACAGTATCACTGCACTTATATTATATCCACAAGGTTTTTTGAGAGAAAATAAATATTTATTTTCAAATTCTCAAACAAAACATTTTAGGGCTTAACTTACTTTTTTGATCCGGAATACCATCAATACAAACATCTTATCCTATCCTATTAATATTATAAATGCGAAAGTTAGTCTGTTTGTTTGTTACTCCTTCACGCAAAAACTGCTTCACCAATTTTCATGAAATTGGTTACGCATATAGATGGTAATTTGGATTATCTAACTCATAAAATATTTTTTATACCAAAATAATGGTCACCACACCACATGACCTACACCACACAGCTAGTAATCATATAAATTTAACAAATTATGTAAAAATATCACTAAGAGCATAGTATAAAACAAATTCGCTTTTTTGAAAGAAAGAAAGAAAGAAAGAAAATTATTTATTTGCGGAAATATGTGTGTAAATGAGATGTTACAAAAATATTTAAGTATATCAACATATTCTAC
>NJDD01001054.1:32641-47159 GCA_002245505.1 Calephelis nemesis
GCCGGTTTGATAATTTTAAACTTTTGAAATATTCACTTTTTAACACTTTGCACTAAGATTTGTATTTATTACTATAATTATGATCGATTAAACTTTAGGTATACACTATTAAATTATATAAATACGCTATTTTTTAATAAAATTAAATTAAAATTAATACAGCTGATTGATTTCGATATTGACAGCTCGAGTGTTGCCGGTTCGATCAATTTTATGTCCCTATGTCCTTTTGTATGCTTAAATCTTTAAAACTACGCAACAGATTTTGATGCAGTTTTTTGAACAGACGAAGTGATTGAAAAGGAAGGTTTATATGTATACTTTATACCCGTGCGAAGTCGAGGCGGGTCGCTAGTACATTATATAGTATAGGTGTTTCCTGCAGCTTCACTCGTATATAAAAGTTAGTAAGAACTTACATGAGGCCCGATTACGTACTGGAATGTAAAACAACAAAAATTTCGCAAATAAACAAATTTCATTATCAATATAATTTTATTAAAACCCATACAGATTCGTCTTGTCTGTCTGTCTGTCCATCCATATATCACAGCAACTTTTTCCGAAACCATATTAAGCTATACTGTTAGAAATTGAACTGCGTTAAGATTTTACACAAAAACAGCAAAATGTAATAAAAACAAACAATAATTGTTGGAGGCTCCCCATACATAGAACTAAAACTCATTTTTTTTTATCAAATCCATAAGTGTGGTATCCGTATCCCTATGAACAGATCTTCCAATATTTTGTTAGGGTTTTGATCATGTTTTTTTTTCTTTACTGAATAGTTCCCCAGTAACTTCAAAACTAAGAGAACGACAAAACTTAAAAATGTATGTGATATTGTACATTAATTTTTACGTAAACTTCCAACGACAACTAGTTTGAACGAGAGCTAGTAAGATCTTTTTTTAAGGTACTCTAACACTAACATTTAAAATGGTTGCAGTTAATAGTTACTTATTAGTTATAAATTTCAATATTTTCTTGATAAGAACGCCATCTTCATTTCTCAAGACCAACTACTTTTAGTGCGACATCTGTGATTTTCAAAATGTTTGTTTGTATGTTTCAAATGCATATTAATGAGCTGTGAGGGTAATATTTTATTTATTACTATTGAAAATTGAATTATTACCTATTGAAAAATATTAGCGTTCTGCATTTCTCCTACACCTAAACTGGAACATGCCTTTTTATTATTTTTATTATTTTCTTTGACATTTGACGCTAACAGTCTATACAGTGTATTTCACTTATACGAGTGAAATATGAATTGAGTGAATGAGCTGAAAGAACATAGAAATTTTGATTATTGCTGCTACGGAGTCCTTCATGTCCGTCTCGCTCTTGACCATTTTTTTAATATCAAGTCTATCTAAAATTCATCAAAACCGGTTTAGCCGTTTTGAAGTAAACACTGAACATACATATAAACTCACAAGCATTAATTATATAAGCAGGGACATAAAATAAACATTGTTTTTTATTGTTATATTTATTTTCTAATAATTTCAATACAATGTTTTGGGTAACTGTAAGAATTGATAATGGACTAAGGCCCACTTGCACGTTCCTGGGTTAAATATTTAACTCAAATTTAGCTTCTAACATGGGACTAGTTCAATATATATTTGACAGTTTAACCCGTTATTAATCGTAACCCCGGATCGTGCAAGTGGCCCTAAGGAACTTAATAATTATTAATATTTTTATATAAATATTTATAAATCTCAAAGTACATTATTTTGTAATTAATATTAACAAATCAAAGAGTAAATAATTTTAATTGAATCGAGCATTGAACCCTCAATATCTTGTTGATACTCTGCCACTATAACCCCAAAAAAACATTAATTACTTTTTTGAATATCACATCGATGTTATTACATAGTTCAATAGTTCAGTTTATTTCCTGTCTTCCTAATATGGAGTGATATTGCCATTGTAGAAAACCCTTCTTTTAATTTCAATTTAAATTTCAATGAATGAAAAATTCAAATTTTTTAATTTCAATGTAAAAAACATTTCGATTCATGGATTGTATTTTGAGTAGCTTAACTGGTATCGTCAGTATTTCCATTTTAGCCTATAGACACAGTCTATAGGTGTCACATGTGCGTTGTTGTGCTGAAGCCGGGATGTTAAACCTATTGAGCAAGTCAAGGGTAGCCCTGCCGAACCGAAAAATTACAGTTATTATGGCGGCAGGATTAAATAACTCTGTACGTCCCTACCCTGACAAGTTGCTGCCCATCTCTACGAAACGAAGTTTCATAAAAAATATCTTCGGACAGAAAAGTTCCTAAATTTTATTTATTCTTAAAAACTTGTGAAAGTTTATCCAAGCAAGGAAGAAGTTCTTAAAAGTTATTTGTTAACTTAACTATTACTGCTAAATATTAATTATTTCTTTACACTGGGAATACTAAGTAAACTATAAAACGGTGACATCATTTTCGCGAGCGTACTTTTCTTTCGACTCTGGATCTTTGACCACGTCCCTTTGTTGTCTTCTGTACATCATGTACAGAGACCTGAAATGAAATAAGAAACCATTATTTTTTATGTAGCTAGCCCATCGCTCGTTATTAAAATAGTCTATTCATATTGATTAAATGGAGTGATATATTATTATACTGCAGTAGGGCCCGTCACATACGTTCGAAATAATTTCGTTTGTTTTTTTGAAACTGAATTTCGTACATAACGTATGTGACGGACTTAAGTACGTAGAAAAGTTTTGCAATGTCTGGCCCAGATTTTCCTACTGACTTATTTTTTTTCAGTCAAAAGAATGTCAATGCTTGCTGTTGTCGTGTTACTGTTTATATTATGTTAGGTTAGAATAGTTTAGCTGGTGTTTACTTAAGGTATAATGCAGGAGGGTAAAATTTGACGTACTCATAAACATGACCTTTGTTTCTTACCATCAGGAAATAAATAAATATCCCTGGACAAGTTTTTTTTTATATTATGGGAAGGCAAACAAGCAGACGGATTTCTTGGTGGTAAGAAATTTACGCCGCCTAGAGACACCAAAGATGATAATTGTGCATTGCCAACCTGAGGTCAGGATGTTAGGCCTCGAGCAAAAGTAAGTTTACCGGCTACCTTACCCTCCGAACCGGAACATGTCAAGAAGTTACACAAATTAAATCTAACCCCAAAGTAATCAAATTTTATGCTTGTGTTATGGCTGTTAGTCAACGATACTATTACATGGAAATACTTAAATAGATATCCAGAATACATTTAATAATCACCCAGACCCGGAAATGCGGACATCTAAATGTTCATCACACAAATGCCTGCCGCCATCGGGAATCGAACCCGAGCCTCGCGGTTCGTCGATGCAATTAGGCGTGTACGCTAGCCACTCGACCAACCAAAAGAAATATTTTTCCCTTGACGTAGAAAGAGAAGTTGTTATAACTTTGACATCTCTTTCTCGATATCTCCCTGTGTCTGTTTCTGGTATTGGTATCAAACGAATTAACCGATTTCGGTTTGGATTTTTCTTTCTAAAAAAAAGAACTTAGAAAAACAAAAAAATTGTGTGTGTACTTATGTACACGCGTTAAAAGTTATACTTCTTCGGCGTACTAAGATAAAAATCTTTTTAAAATTTTTGTCTTTTGCCTTATTTTACATTTGTAGACAAAATGAAACTAACCATAGAAAAAAGGTATTTCATACATTAAAAACTGTTTTTATCACTTAAAATAATATATAAAACCAATTATTATCACTTACAATCACAGTAAATTATTGTAATATTATTTTATAATATATTATGATATTATTTGAGAAAATATGTATTTATGTATATTTTGTATATTTTATTCGGACTGATACAAAACACGTGTGGTAGGTTCAGAGCACTTAAATAAAGAAATATTGTGAATACAGTTGTTAGTTCTCACGCACACATACGTAGATGTCCTTACTTTTACTTTGTTGGTACCTTTTTTTTGAAAACTAAAATGTTATCTATAGCTAACTTCATCATGTCGGTTTTTCGTGACAGTGTGCGCACGCATCGTAAAAATTTACCCTCATCATTTTTTCCTAACGCGCCAAAAGAAGTATAACTTTAAAAATGCGTCGGCTTTTTCTTTGCTTACCTAACTGTTACACAATTCTTGAAATTGTAAGTATGGAAACCTACTATAAATTCATTAGGGGCCATAATATGGCCGTACTATAAGAAGTGTAATCAAATTGCTTACATTTATGTGCTATAAAGATACTACTATACGTCGATCTCTCCTCTAGACAAATTTTTTGCTACAAATAACTGTCGTATTACATGATTAAATCTAATGCTCATGTGTAACTTAATGACCCTGTACACGTAGGCTGAATGTTGTGTATTCAACGAATGTGAAATGATCGTTGGAAATGATATTTACGACCGAGAGGCTTAGGTCTAAGAAATTTTCTAAAATGAGTAATTGTTGTTGTCTTAAAAAATTGTAGAAATTTGTCTTCATAAAAATTAAAAACACTGTATCGTCAGACAGAAGAAATCCTTTCTGTCTGACGATACTGAATCTGTGATAGTCTAGTCATCAAATGTTCGGCTATTGTCTATAGGGACCATAGTTGCAGAATACGATCGAGTCTATAATTATCTAAGCAGATGTAGTACATTCAGTTTTAGTCTAAAAACAAAACTTTGCTTAATTTACTTTCTGAACGATTGTTTAGAGAAATAGAAGGCAATCAAGCTAACAGATTTCCGACATAATAAGAAAAACGCATCGCCTATAGATATTAAACATTTTAGTAGTGCGATACCAACATGAGTCTGGGATTAGAATTTTTCGTTAGCTACTTTGCCGACTTTACTACTCTCAAAATGGAACATGACATTTATTATCGTTTACGCGAAATAGCCGGATAACGGCGAAATTTTCTTCTATTCGAATTTTCAATTTAAATCCGCAAAAAAAATCGTGGCGGCGACTTTTAAATTAGCAATAAAAATTAAAAATTATAAACATTAAAATTGGAAAATTTTAAATGATATTGAGCAACTGTACCATAAAAATTACATATTATTGTACCGAACTTGAACATATAAAATAGCATCGATCTACAAATTGAAGTAGATTACGTGCTTCGTTTCTTATTGCTATTACTTTTCTTTACTTAGCCGACAGACTTTGTCCTGTCCTAGCTATGGGTATTGATTTTTATCCTAGGTTTTAATTGTTTTACATATACTTCATTTAACTTACATGAGGAACAGTAAACTTATCATAAAATAATTTATAAATCAAGCACCCCGCGCTTTTATAACATGACAGAATGTTTTTTTCTTAATCGCATTTTTTTTTATTTTAACTTAATTACAGAAAATAATTTTTAATTTTTAGTTCAGTTATAATTTCGTCTCGTTAGTTTTTAAAACTATTATTTATTATAACTAAGATTAAAATTATTTAAGTTTAAGTTTCACATTAAGAATATAATTAACAAATATTATTTCTATTACACAGAATTATGTAATTTGTGCTACCATTTATGAGATTTTCAAAACCAAAATATTGAGATATTTGAACAGTTTTCTAGTTTCAATACACATACTTAATTATATACGCTTAGACAGCATATACCCTATTCGAATTCTTGAACAATTAGCAAGTAATATCAATGTAATTCATGATAAGCTTTGATCGATGAATCGAAATTGCTTTGTCTAGAGACATATTCAGCTGTCGCAGACGAATACTATATGATTTTAGCTTTAGTTAATAACTAATATAGAATAATTAACATCAACGACAACTTTAATCTGTTATCTGTGAACGTGACATTAAAAATTTGGAAGTGCTTACTTTCATAACATAGCACTTAAATTAAATACTTTCAACAAACCCCTATCTTCATCAACATTTCGATCACGAGATCTTTATAGAAAAAATCCGCATGATTCCAACCGTCCAAAAGTTGTGATACCACAGATACAGACACAAACCCACGTACACACGTACACACATACACCCATACACACACACCCACACAAGTTAGACTTAAAACCACTATTTTCGTCTGGGGTAAAAATGATAATATGCGTGAGGACAAACTAGTAAGTAACATAAACTATAAAAATTTATATAATCATTATAAAATTAACTTATATATGTTTCAATGATGTTACTAAGTTGTTAAAAAAAATATGGAACAGCTTGCATGTCGTGTTGTGTTCCTTTTTTCTCAAAGTCAATAATTCATAGTAGGCATACATACATACATGTAAAACAAAGTTACTTTTCGCATGCAAGCTTAAATTTTTAAAACTGCGTAACGGATTTTGATGCAGTTTTTGTTAATAGACAGAGTTAGTTATTCAAACGGAAGGTTGTGTACGAAATGTACAATTATAGAAAATTGACCCTCCGCGCGAAGCTCGGACTTGTTGCTAGAATAGTATAAATTATCTCGAAAAAATGTGATCACTATGATAACATTGAGCAAAATTGGTTTGAACATGTAAATCATGTACTTTAACTAATAAAAATAAGTTCCTTTACGCCCATATGGGCGTATAGATATCTATGAAAAGGTAAGCAGAGGCACAACCAAGGTACCAACGACTAGTCGAAGACACTAAGTCCCACAATGTGATAGGTGGCAAGACTATCGCCAATCGGGCACGTATCCATGCCCGAGCAACTTTAACTTTATTTAGAAAATTGAAAATATAAACATTTTCTAATTTTTTTTGTTGGCCTACCCGGGGATCGAACCCGGGACCTCAAGAGTCAACTTTAACATTTTTTTAATGTAACACATTATCAAAAAAGGCAAATATATCATTGACATGTTATAAACCAGTGCACTGCATTTTTTTATTGTTCGTTAAAAAATATACCACTAGACGTTTCAGATGTAATACTCGTATGGTAGCAGCGGCTGATTTAATTTATTATACTACTTGCTTATTATTATATTTTTACACTTATTACTATAGCCGTTCTTTTATCTCGCAAGCAGTAAGGCTTTAGAATTCTCTTCCCGTAGATATCAGGAGAGCTCCAAATATTAATATTTTCAAAAGTATGTTAAGGCGTCACTTTCTGCGTTCACTGTGATTAATATTTTTATTGCTTGATCTTGATATAAAATCTAATATCTATAATTTAAACAGGTTTCTGCTTTTAGGACGATTTATTTTGTCTAATAGTAGATGCATTTTTATATTTTTAATAGCACCATACACAGTCAAATCTTGTTCCATACTTGAGGGCTGCCTGGAAGAGATCGCTGATTTGGCGATAAAGCCGCCCTTGTGTATCTTATAATTTAAGTTTTATTTGATGTATTTGTAATTTATCTGTATTTGGTGCACAATAAAGAGTTATTGTATTGTATTTTAACCCTATCTTATAGATTAGGTATGTCTGATATCTCTAGTGGATCCATGTTTATATAGTTTCCTTTAACAAAAAGGTGTCTGGTAAAGATAGCTTTGTTTGGCCGCCTTTTGTGTAGTACAAACTGTCAACTTGTGTACTTACTTTGCTATAAGAATGATTGTGTAGTAAAGAGTTCATTCATTCGTTCAGTTAACACCTCACAATCACGTAATCTATTCACAAATCTTGATCGAAGCGCACTTTACAACGAAATTAAATTCCAGCATGCACATATAGTACGAATGAAAAAAAAACACCTTGACCTTTAGAATAAATGACTCATTATCGAGATATAGTCGACAGGTTTTTCTTTATTTTAATTATAACAACGTGTAAGCAAACTTAAAGCGTGGAAGGTATGCAATTAGTCGCGCATCTGCCGCTTGTTTTGTTTTTGTCAAAATATGTTAAGGAGTTAAAACAATACTTTTTTTATTTTTTCCACGTCAAAATGGAAATTTAGACGTAGAATTCATGGAAAAAATAAAAAAATGTTCTAACTCCTTAACAATATTTTGACAAAAACAAAGACGACATTAGAATGTAATTTTTGCGTATGGAGATAGTGTGGATAGTGACATAAGCTACACTAAATCCCCGTGTCTAAACTGGTAGAATCTAAACTTTTTATTGGCACTTGGTGAGATTAAATTATCTACATGTTTTTTAAAGTAAACTCATGTATAACAAGATATTAAACGTTAAAATAAATCACACTTTAATCTTTCACTATAAAGTCCTGATGATGCTCTGAAAAGTGAAAGCGGTTGGCTGAAGTGTTACATAAAGTATTAATTAAAGTATATTGTGAAAAAGTACAAGAGTTTACTTAAAAAAATTTTTAGAGAGGGATACGGTAGAGCTCTGATAGAAACCGCGTTCAAGATTAAGTAATAGGTTCTCGAAGAGTTGCTTGTTCACACTAAATGGTTCATACGTTATTATTTATTCTTTCTCACTCCAAAACGTTATATTTTATTATTCCTTATAAATATCAATCCCTCCTTTTTATAACAAAAATTATAAAAAATACGCCTGTTCAAGTCCAGTCCATGTCGAAACAAAAACTTCTTTATGATCAATTTCAGAAATTATTTCTTGTCATTGGTCTCAGAATAAGTCATGGTATTAAAATATCATTTATTGTAATTATTATTATATACGAAATAACTTCCATTATTGTTGAAACAATTAAGATAAAAACTATCTACGTGTAACACAACTGCACAATAGATACTTTTGAAAATTATCTTAAACCGATGGTTTTAAAACAAAGGTATACTTACGACGAAGAATATCTTAAATGCAAATGTACAATGTAGTGGTATATTTTTGAACTTAATATCGCTCAATATATCGATGTACATAGAGTACCTATTGCGCGTTTCTCAAGGTGAGTAAGTGCATCATCGTACATAACCGAAGCTGTGCGACGACTGTGGACAAGAACGTATAAGCCTAAGAACTCACGGAGCGGTTTTTACCTGCACCCGCGGTATGCGCGGAACTGCGGTTTTATTTAAAAATCCACGAGATCGCTAATTTGTGCGGTTACGTAGCCGTCGCGGTTGAAATCATCGTTCGCAAACTTGTACGATTCTACGGACAGGTGACCGCTGCCGCGGGACCCGCAAACAACCGCGGGCGCTGCGGGTGTAAAACGCGTCGTGAAATGTGCTCTTACTTTTTGTATGTAAATCCACATTCCACAGAACCTGAGGGCCCGCAAAAATATTGCGGGCGTAGGTAAAAACCGCTTCGTTGAAATTTAAACGATAAGTACTATGACACGTAAAGAATTATTCTGAATTGTTGCAAGGTATGAATTCGTTTACTTACAAATGTGATTTTTATTCAAAATTTTAATTCATGTATCAAAGAACATTTTATCAAACATCATTCCAATTAATTTGTTTCATGTGTTTTTGAAACAGTTTAACAAATATTGAGTTTGAATTTTTTCGAAATATTAATATTGGAACTTACTTTGTTTCTTTTATCGAGAAAATAATGATAATCTTGGTAAAGAAGGCGTGTTATGATAAAAAATAAGATTAGGGTAGATTGAAAAATAAGATAAGAGTAAGGTTGACTTATTTTTTCCCTAAATCTATGATTTAAGCTAAAACTTGTTGCCAGGACTTGTCTGAGCCCTTTAGATCCGTCACATATCTAGGTTTGTTTGTATGTCTGTATGTATGTATGGAATGGATGTTATGGTACATTTTAGTAACTCCGAATGGTTATAAAGCTGAAGCTGACATTGGCTACTTTTCACCGCGACATCTAAAGGGGTTTTCGCGGGTTTTAAGTTCAATTACTTTAATAAGTGGACGTCGCCATAGGTAACATCTAGTATAATATAGCTAGCAGCGGTTAAAAAGGGGTTATATTAAAATCTAAAATGTTCAGAAGAAGCAATAGAAAGAAAATCTGTTGTAGCATCAGCCTGTAGTTTACCATAACATTTATGTCGAAAAAAACCTTATTTTTTGTCCATTATTGTTATATTAGTTACAAGTGTATAATACATAAGTACGAGTAAATAAAAAAATAAACTTATATTACAATTATATAAAGTGAATAAAGTAAAAAAGAAGAAATTTTATAATTACGGTTTCGGAGAAAAGGCGTAATATATACACATATGTATATTACGCATACTTTACTGCTCAAAAGCTGTGCTAAGTTCGCAATAGTTAGATAAGTTTTATGAGTAGGTAAGTAAAATCTGTGTGGGAAAAGGGGAACAAAGGTTTACCGTTTTAATACAAGAAGGATTCAAAGGGGGAATAAAGTTATGTTCATATTTTTTTATAATTAAACTTCAAAACAAAATAAAAACGAGACACAGTTTGATGCTTAGAAAAAAAATGACATAACATTAATGGTAACGTAACCAACTGTTACCACTTTTTTCCCTCGTGACCAGCGACATATTCAGACTTAATGTAAGTACTCTATTACAACAGTGATAAAAGAGTTCTTATTTTATTTATGTTATCTTTCTAATTAAGGAAATTACCGAAAATAATAAAGCTAAATAGCTGGAAACGAATCTTAAATTGATCGGAAATTGCATCATTTTGCAGTATTATAATTTCCTTTATATAAATGCCAAACAATAAATACTGGTATTTATACTCATTTGAAATAAATGTTATGTGACCTAATTTACGAATTATTTAATAAATCAACAGCTTCCAACGATTTATATTTTATCTTTTTTTTACGTAATTGGGAGGCAAACAAGCAAACGGATTTCCTGATGGTAAGAAACGAAGATGGTCCTAGAGACACCAAAGGTGGTAATGGTGGGTTGCCAACCTGAGGCAACGGGATGTTAGGCCTCGAGCAAAAGTAAGTTTACCGGCTACTTTACCCTCCAAACCGGAACACGTCATGACGCTATAGCGGTAGGAATAGGGCGGTGGTATCATTCGGGCGAGTCGATGCTAATCTCTACCACCTAGTCAGATGTCACAGTGTTAGTGACGGTGAGGCTATGCTTGCCTGTTACGAGCTGCCTGGCAGGACAGGAAAATGGTCTATTCTACAAAGGAGTCCGAACCCACATGGGTTAACCGAACCAACTAATGTAATAACGTTTTAAGTGTAGATTTCTATCTACTAAGTACATGATACGCTTAGGTATTAAAATAAAAAAAATAGCATATCTGGTCAAAGTAACTCATATTTGACTAATGTTGACGATATGGTGTTAGATACGATGGTGAAAAGTTGCACTATATTTATTTTAAATTTTCACTTTCTTCTTTCGACGAAAGTAAATGTAAGTGAAAAAACTATTTCTTGTAATTTTGTTTTGATAAGACAAGACAAGAGGGAGCAACCTCTTTTTTATAACTTGAGTTATTTAGAGAATCTTCTCTTGTGTATTATTGCTTTTTAACAAATAAAGGGGAGTGTTGTAACTTTTGATGTGTTTGTGGGACCGTATGGGTGTCTTTCTGTGGCATTATAACTTCTAAACAAATGTGCCTATTTCGACGCTGATGTTTTTTGCTGACGCTATCGCGATGGTTCTTAGGTTTAGGTTTTGTCGCGTCTTATTAAAATATATTAAAATGACGTTCCGGGTCGGCCAACATAAAAGAGAATTGGATTTTACCAATTTTCTAATTAAAAAAAATGTTGGTCGGGATTGGAAATGTGCCCGGTTGGCGACTATCGCCTATGGCTTGCCACCTATCACATTGTGGGACTTAGTATCTTCGGCTTGTCGTGGGTGCCTTGGTTGTGCCTCTGCCTACCGCTTCAGAGATATGGGCGTGAAGATACTTATTCAAAATTAAATTATTATGTATCTCCATAATTTAATAATATCAATTACGTTGATTGACATCCATATCAAAAGCATATAATTTCCTTTGATCAATTCGTATAGATTGTCTAATAAACTATCTTCATAAATATATAGCTTTATAATAATTGACATTTGTATTATGCCTAAATATTATACAAATAAAGTTGGGTGTAATCTGGAAGTTGCTGGTTCAATCACAATAAAGGAATATGGACCTACGCATTAATAAAATTTATTCTATTCAATAAAAAAATCCACTCCATTTGTAATGTGCACCTTTATAAAGTATGTGTGTGTCGGCCCGCGTGTCGGATTCGGCCCTTGAGAGGTTTTTTATCCGGCCCGCCGAGGGTTTTTTTTAGAAAAAATATTAACCACCTTAAAAAAAAATAATAGTTGAAATGATAAAACACTATTGTAATTTGAGACTTCATAAATAGATTTTATTTTAATAAAGGATTGTAAAATAAAAAAAAATGCCTTATGTTATCTTTATACTACGTTTTATAATCGTAATATTTACTGCTATTTTTAGGTGTTTTAATAAACCGGCACACCTCAAGATTAGTTGTAATTTACTGTCCCGCCACTAGATTTTTGAAGTTATAGTTTTTTTGGTGCGTTAGGAAAAAATGATGAGGGTAAATTTTTACGATGCGCGCGCACACCGTCACAAAAAACCGACATGATGAAGTTAGCTATAGATAACATTTAAGTTTATAATAAACATTAAATAATCTTTATTTAACTTAATAATGCATTATAATAAAACTTTTAATGTATTAAATACCTTTTTTCTATGGTTAATGTCATTTGTCTACAAATGTAAAATAAGGCAAAAGATAAAAGTTTTAAAAAGATTTTTATCTTATTACGCCGAAGAAGTATAACTTCTAACGTGTGTACATAAGTACACACACAATTTTTTTAACTTACCGGCCCACAGTCAAAAGAATTTGCCCATACCTGGTTTAGACACACATGCACACATACACACACACACACACTCACACACACATACACACATTTTTCCGTCGGGGGTTTCAATGAATTATGTTTATTAGACTTCAAGTCACAATGCCCCTCTTGTTTTTTGTGTATCTAGAATAATTTGTTCGGATGTCTATTGTCAAAGTAGCTTCCTACCATACGTGGGACCCTGACTCCCGAACCGAGTCAGCCCGCAACGACGTCCCGTGAGAGAGGTCTCATCCGCGGCATAACAGATACGTCGTCGTTGGTTTCAACACTTTATCATAAGGGCCCACATGCACGGTGCGTTGCTGCCCGTAGTTGTTGGCGAGGAATTCGTGTGTTGGATATAAGCAAATTCATATTACCTAACGTGATAACCTTTTTCCTGCTCAAAAGGGAACGTCGTCTTTTTTCGGCTCTAAACAGAGTCAAGAATCTCCGAAACCGGCGTATTTGTATGAAAGGGGTAATGAATGTAGAGGAAACCAGCCAGATCTGCCAGGAACGTGAGATTCGATACTCTCCCTACCTATAAAGGACTTGTCGTCTCCGAGCAATATGATCCTTGGTCTCTCCGGGTACCTACATCTATCCACATTCGCATTGTATATCTGCTTTGTCAATCTTTCATCTATCATTATTTCCACATGACCGGAGCAGCGAAGCACGCCCTTTCTCATTTTAACACCAACACAGAAAGTGTTTTTCAATGCCACTCTTTCTCGCATCTCACTCTTACGATCTCTCAGTAACAAATGCACTTATTAACCAATAATAAGGGGTCTCTACGTTAAGAAAGAAATTCAAAAATGACATAGCAATTCCAAAAGGACATAGCAATTCAAAAAGGACATTGCAATTCGAAAAGGAAATTGCATTGCAAATAGGTATAGATACTACCCGAGTTCAAGCAAATTTTCGCACCATTTACAAAACAAGAGAATATTTCCGCGTCCTGAGTTTATTCTTGAGGAAAGACAAGTGGGAAAAACGACAAACGTTTACTTGTCTAAGTAGGTATACATATATAATTTATTAGGTATGTTGTAAATTTTAATACGCCTCTGTGGTCTAGTGGTCCGGCGTCGAATTTGACTTCTTGAACCTTAAACTGGGCACGAATTCGGTTCTCGGTCGGGCAAAAAAATTTAATTAAAAAATTAAAAAAATGTTGCTCGGGATTGGATATGTGCCAGGTTGGCGATTGGCTTGCCACCTATCACATTGTATGACTTAATGTCTTCGACTAGTTGTGGCCTGTGGGTGCCCTGGTAGAGCCTCTGCCCACCTCTCCGGGGATATGGACGTTAAAATCCTTCTTTATTTCTTTAGATATATGTTTGATAAAGAGTCTATTGTTACAAATATAACGGAATTTATCGCCTCTGTGGTCCAGCGATTCAGGTGTTGGACCTGACTCCATAAGGTCCCGAGTTCGAATACCGGGTCGGGCCAAAAAGAAAATTTGGGTTTTCCAATTTTCTAATAAAAAAAATGTTGCTCGGGATTGGATATTTGCCAGGTTGGCGATAGGCTTGTCACCTATCACATTGTGGGACTTAGTGTCTTCGGCTAGTTGTGGGTGCCCTGGTTGTGCCTCTAACGACGTCTTCAGGGATATGGGCGTGAAGATACTTATATAACGGAATATATTTGTGTCATTTTTTATTGCAAACCTCATACGAAAGGCGAGCATAACTCTTATACAAAGTTCTTCCAGCAACCTCAAACAAACAAAAATCCAAATTTTTGTTTGTTTACTTCTACGCGTTGATCCTTTGTATAA
>NJDD01001054.1:47330-64163 GCA_002245505.1 Calephelis nemesis
TATTGATGATAACGATAAAATCACAGATGGCGCACTAAAAAGTTTGGAAACAAAGTAGTTGGTCTTGAAACATGAAGATTGCGTTCTTCTTTATAGGATACTAGCTGCGCCCCGCGGTTTCACCCGCGTAAGTCCCAACCCCGCGGGAACTCCGGGATAAAAATTAGCCTATATGTTATTCTGCGTCTTCAGCTACCTACATACCAAATTTCATCGTAATCGGCTTTGTAGTTTTTGCGTGAAAGAGTAACAAACATCCATACGTCCATACATCCATACATACAAACTTTCGCGTTTATAATATTAAATAGGATTAAAATTTGTTATGGAATTTCGATCAACAGGCAACCACTAAAATTGTTACTCTCTTTTATAAATATAATTTGTACTTTTACACAATACAAATAATTATTTCCACTTTTTTATGAACAGTTGAAAACGAGCAAGCAGTTCACATGGAAAGTGACCTTTACCGCCCACGATCAGCTGTAACACCAGTGGTCCCAGCTATGCTGCCACCCTTTTAAAAATGAGTAAGCTTTTTTGTTTGAAGATTCCGTTACTTATTTGTTGAAAAATACGATTGTAGGTACAATAAATCAAATCGCTCGTGTGCTATCCCATTGTGGTGTCAAGAGTCTCCGGAACCGGTATGTTCAAGGCAAAGACGTAAGGCAAACAAGTAGACGGATTTCCTGGTGGTAAGAAATTCACGCCGTCTAGAGACACCAAAGGTGGTAATGGTGCGTTGCCAACCTGAGGCCGGGTTGTTAGGTCTCATGACGTTATGGCGGCAGGAATAGGTAAGGCGGTGGTACCGATCCGGTTGAGTCGCTGCGAAAAACTACTATCTAGTCAGTCAGATGTCACGTTGTTAGTGATGGTAAGCCTATGCTCGCCTTTTACGAGCTGCCTGGCAGGAAGGCAAGGTCTATTCTACAAAGGAGCCCGGATCAACAAGGGGCTATGAATAAATGTGGTAATGAATGTGACAGGTCTGCCAGGATCGTGAGATTTGGCACTTAAAACTCTGCCTACCCCGTAAGGGACTTCACATGAAGATATGTATATGTAATTTGTAAAGTAACATTTTTTCTAGTTGTTATCAGATGAGCATAGAAATCACAAAGTTGGATCTCGTATTGATTGTATTGCCATGGGAAATGTTTGACGCTGCAACCTACAAACACTATATTCTAGCTTTCTGTTATATTCCCATAGAAATTCCTAACGGAGTTTCAACAATGCGACCGTGCGAAACATTACGCCAAAAAGCCGGGGAGTTTGTTTCGCCGTTTCTTCTCCCGACTGGCTAGGTTTGGAAACGGTGGTAGTGTACGGTAGATAGGACTAAAAATTAATCTACCTTTAAATTTAATTATAATAAATTATGCAACTTATGTTTATAAATAAATAAAATGTTTATTAAAAATGTAAATAAGTGCTGCGATTTAAATGTACATTTTATATATTAAATACGTAACTTCTTAAATTTTATTCAATATTTGCACACCACAATGTGGTAGAATATGTTGTATTCTTAAATATCTTATTAACAACTTTTTAACACACATATTCCGCAAATAAATAGTATTCATTTCATTTCAGATAAAAAAAGACCTCGTTGGTCGAATGGCTAGCGTACACGCCTACACCAGACTAATCGCAAGTCTCGCGTTCGCATCCCAAAAGAGGCAGGCATTTGTGTGATGAACATGTTTGCATTTCTGGATCTGGGTGTTTATTAAATTTATTCTAGTATCTATTTAAGTATTTCTGTGTATTAGTATCGTTGACTAACAACCCTTGACAACCAGCTTGTTATACTTAATTTGCTTACTTTGGGGCAGATCCAATTTGTGTGATTTCTCCTGTAACATTGTTTTTTTAATATACTTTTTCGTTATCTCTTTTAATGTGACTTGTCGGCAAACTTTGTATCGCTTGAAATCAACAAGTACTAACAGTTTGTACGGATTAAAGCATAACTTTTTCAATATTCCTTATGATTCATCCGACTTTTCTTTTATCAGAACCTACTCCTTTTAATAACTCACATAGAACAATAAAACTTAGTGAAATTGGTCCATGTTTTCAGGCATGATTGGCGCGAAATAGCGATTCGTTTTAATGTATATAGACTAGCCGACGCGGCGAACTTCGTATAGCTTGACATCAACAGGTAGGTACTAACAGTTTGTATGCTTATTTGCAAAATGAAAAAGTATGATTATCCCAATTTTCTTAGAATTTGCTTAGTTTGTGTCTTCATCTTATCCACTTGATAACAACCATCCCAACCTTCGACCTTCAACGCTTCAGATTCATCTTTGGTTACCATAGCATGTACCTTTTAATGTCAAGTAATTATTTAGCTTATTTGCCTTCTTAAAATTGCCTTAGTTCCGCATTTGCGCGTGCATGTCTGTCAGTTCCGGTTTTACGGCCAAAAAACTAAGCCACTTTTGATGTGATTTAGTTTGAATATTAAAATCTTAAATATTTTTTTACAATAATATTTTTAATATTAATCCATTAGTCCATTTTTAATATTAATAATTAGTTCCAAAATATTAAAATATTTTGGAACTCACCGTCAATTAAGACGATAAAATTATAAAAGTAGGTTTCGACACTGATAGTTACTTACGTTATATATTATACCTTGCAATATGGACATAGAAATAGGATATACTTAGAGATCAATGAATAATACGAATGACCAGTTTTGATACTTGATGGTACCTAGCATATTATTCAAAGACCGGAAAAAGTAATAGTGTCAATAATAATGACAGGTACTATGGACAAGGATCATAATATCAGAGCTTAGTAAATTATATAATATTGTATAATATTGTAGTGTATTTATATAATACAGTAAACAATTTAATGAAGTCGACTGTGATATGCGTATTTTATTAGATATATTACATAATAATGTTGATTTTATAAACATAAATTATGATACTATTTTGATAGTATAAGATAGAAAACAAGCACATGGCTCTCCTGATGGTAAGAGTCAACCTTGGCTTAAAGACAGTAGACACCATAGATGTTTTAGGTGCCGCGCTCTCCTGTGACCCAGATGTGGAGCCTAAAATGCAATCTACCGGCTACCATACCCTTCCGATTGGAACATGACACTATGATAGCAGAAACAGAATAAAATAGGCGGTGGATTCCCACTTGGACATATTTAGATATAAATTTATTATTGTCTACTACTTCACACTTATTTTACTCTGACCCCAGAAAGCTGCTGAGTAATTTTTTTTTTTTACAGGTGGTTAAATATTTGCAATAAGATAGAGATGCACCAGTAACATATATGGTATCTATATGGGATGATAGTCTCTTACTGTCACAACTACCAGCTTATTTGCTATCTTTGAATAAATGTATGGAGGCATGGAAGTGCCGCCGCCAAGTCAAGCAAAGCGAATAAAAAAGTATTTTGATATTAAACAGTAAATTACTTTCTGATACTCACCAACATTATCTGGGTTCACTATTTTTGTTCCCAAAGACCTGACGACGGTTGTGCCAGAGTTTCCAAAGAAATCAAATGCTGGTGCAGCAAATAACCAATTTCTGTCTGGTGCTAGTCCATAAACCAGGCTTCCTACAACCTTGCTGGTGGTTGCAATGACTCCGATCAAGGCATCGTGCATGGATAAAAATTTACTGAAAACTATAACGGCTATTGCAGTTCCTGAAATAGAAAAATATGCCTGGAGTTAATTAATGTGTCATAATATAAAAGTACCGAACACACAAACACATGCACGTGTGTGCCCATATACACATGCACTTATACACACTTAAAATCATCTCCCAAAATTTTACTTGGATTTGAACTACGAGCTGCTGTTGTTCACCTTCGTCTTATATTTTCTTTCAGAAACGAATTTGTAAGTAATATGTAAACGGTTGTTATAAAACTTGTGATGTCCCATTTACCCCCTTGTTTTTTTATAATCCATTCAGAAGGTAAAACCGGAAAAATTGCAGGGAAACAATACCTTATTTTTTTATGAAACTGTTAATATCAAGCGACGTTTGCCAGGAAAGCTAGTCTTGATATAATAATTAGGTATATGGATTCTTTTTTATGACATTGGAAGGGAAACAAGCTCACGGATTTCATGATGGTAATGGTGCATCGCCAACCTGGGGCCGGGATGCTAGACCTCGAGAAAAAGTAAGTTTACCGGCTACCTTACCCTTAAAATCGGAACACGTCAACGGTAAGCATTGATGTTATGGCTGCAGAAATAGGTAAGGCGGAGATACCGTCCGGGCAAGTCGCTACGAAACTCTGCCTCCTAGTAGGATGTCACGGTGCTAGTGACAGTAAGCCTATGCTCGCCTTTTACAAGCTGCCTAGCAAGAAGGCAGATGGTCTATTCTGCAAAGGAGCCCGGACCAACCCAAACTCGTCATCATCATCATCCTAGCATCAATCCCGGTTATCCCTCATATGTAAACGTAAACCAGGATCCGCTTTTGAATTCCTTTCATCAAGTATACAAATCGTAGTAAAAAAGTATTCATTTGACTAGATAATTTAAATTATATATCATTAAAATCGACCTTGCTTTTTTACAAACTTGTTGCGGTTTGTACGATGTTGTAAGAGGCAGGTACCGGAGACTATGATATCATCGATATCACAAATACCAACATTCTTTTAAGATTAATTCTTATGTTGCAAAATTTATAAAAAGGTAAGAAGAATTCGTTTTTTTATGTATCTACCATGAGGCTTTATTACTGCTGAAGTGTACACTGTAAACAAAGACCTGATGTAATTTCCAAATAATGCTGACTCTCTCTAATGTACTCATCTCTCTTTCTTGTAAAGTCAATGATCAAAGTTAAAATGAACGAGAGGTCATGACAATAAGTCAGTAGTATTTTGAAATGACATCAGTAGGGTTCGGTAACTCCTGAATCTCGATACCATGCGAATTGGAGATTGGTTTTAGTATAATATGTCATTTTCGGTACATTAGAACAAAGTACTAGCGGATTATCAACATTTGGTTACAGTAAATTCAATAAATCCGATAAAGTAATTAATTTTTTTTGCAAATAACTAAGCGTGAATAATAATTAATCAGTATTGTGTCTACAAGTAAGTCTAAGAACTAACGGAGCGGTTTTTTCCCGCAGTTGCGGGCCCGCAAGTTCCGTGAAATGTAGATTTAGATGCAAAACGTGCGAGCATATTTCAAGACGCGTTGTACACCCGCAGCGCCCGCGGTTTTTTGCGGTTCCCGCGGCAGCGGTCGCCCGCCGGTAGGTAGTCTCTTACAAGTTTGCGAGCGATGATTTCAACCGCGACGGCTGTGTGACCGCATATATTCTTTTAAATAAAACCGCAGGCGGGCGCGAATTAAAACCGCCTCTTGAGTTCTAAGGAAAAGAATACCTAAAATGACATCCTCGATCCCAATTTCCAATATTGCATGAATAGAGGTTCAAGAGTAATCCTACAGGACTTTGTTAAAACTGTAACCTCCAGTAGAAATATAGCTTCATGGTATCTACCCTAAAAGTTACTCGGTAGTACACACTTCAAGACTACCAAATCTCATTGAAATCTATTCGGTAGATTTTGAGTGAACACACAGATGGATGCACAAAGAGATAACAATTTTAATAAATTAAAATAATCATTTTCAATAAACACCAAACAAAACCACTGGTCAGATCTTAATAAAATATGTTAGCTAAGAAACATCTCTATCACTGTAACAACCATCGTTTGTTTGGTAATGTCTTTTATGATTATCTATAAATATAAAACAAAGTCGGGTTTTTGATTCGTTGGATTTGTCTTCGCCCCGAATAGCAGAATACACATTAAAAACAATAAAAAGAAAAAAAATATCATGAAAGATGAAACGTAAGTCGCAAAAATTAAACAGATTAGACTGAAAATTGATGGAGAGGTAGCTTAGAACCGGGAGAAGGACATGGAGTACAATTTATCCCTTACAACAGCGAGGAAACTAGAAAAAAACGACATTTTATTTTTTCTCATACAAACTGAATGGGCGGAACGAAGTTCGCCGGTACAGTTAGTTGTGAATTTTTGAATCTCTTAGCTAAATTTCGTTTTGTAATCAACCTTTATTAAATGATTAGGTAGACTGGCATATAACGCTATCAGGAATGCACGTTGCAAGAATTCTAAACAGAGGGGGACACACAAATAAAATCCTAGACTATATTGTTTAAATCATGTTTTTTTCAATATCATAGGCGAGGTAATTATCTAAAACAAAATAGCTTTACTTCACAAATATTCTTCTTGGTTCACAAAATAGTTTTCCTATGCCCAGCTACTCTTATATCAGGTATTTAACTTAACCTTTGTCCTTATTCGTGCATTACGTTTTAATAAATAAGTACTAGAGACAAATACCGCCTCACGACAAGAAATATTTGTTTAACTAAACACTGTTTAAAATTGATAACCAACCAATAACATGCTATACAAGGATGAGGTATTAGCATGTTATTGGTTGAGAATCTAATTTCAGACACTGTTTAATAAAACGCGTGTTCAACGAGCATTTACATTTTTCTTGTTACCATAGTACATTTCTTACATGTAGGTACAGACTATGTTAATACCTCATGTAATAATCTCCATCTTCGGAAGTTCGACATGATTGCAGCGTAAAAATAGCAACCGAATAGCAATCTATTGCTATTTGTTTACTATAATCTGTATACCTACCCTATTTTTTACAAAAAAATATTTATTGTTTTGCTATTATGTGTAACCCTTTATTATGTGTAAGTGTAAAAAATAAATAGGTACGTGTTTAATTAAAGAACATCCCCGTTTTTTCGTCTTTGAAAAACCTTTGTGTGGTCCTGTTTTCATAAAAAGGGATTAAAAAATATTAAACTTAAAGTACACATTCGCACACAAAATAGTGTTTCATGAACCAAAGCTTTCGGGAAAAAGTTATTTGTACCGACATGTAAAACATTTCACATTTGAAACTTTTTGGATTATTTCTGTTTACTATATTGTAAGTTGGATTGTGCACAATAAAAGGTTCATTAATTTGTTCATTCGTTTATTGATTCATTCATTATTTATCAAAAAACGTAAAGATATCATATGTTGCATGTTACGTACGACGTATTACTAATTATTATTAAAAAAATCAAGTAAATTTTACCATTCATGATATTTTAAGTTACAAAATAATCCTACACAACTAGGAAAAAATATAAATATACGGACATAATCAAGTCGATTTTAAAATGTTCCAAAATGTTCTTACCAATATTTCCAGACAAATTACACAAATTGATCCGACTTCTGTAAATAAAGCAATTATATTCGCATCATTGCATTGCAAAGTATACTCATGCATTGATCGGCGGATTTTTGTTACACAGTACCAGAATGGCAACTCTACTTTAATATCGTCAAGTTGAAAGTATGGAAAGTGGTGCCCTTGGTAGTTGTCGTACAAAGCTTTAGCGTTATAATGTTATTATTCCTCTTCCCTGTGGAAAAGTAAATCTCTATTCATGCTGTTAATATCGTATTTACTCTCCTCTTAGGCAACTATAGGCCGCATCGTGGACTGCATGCGGGATGCGACGCAAAATCCGATGCGGAAATATATAGTACAAGCTATTACCTGCGGCTTCGCCTGCGTCTTCGCAGGAACTCGTTGTGCGATCGGGATTAAAAGTAGCCTATCTGTGTTTCAAACTTCAGACAAATCCGTTCAGCCATTCGAGCGTGAAAGAGCAACAAACACATACACAGCCTTACAAACTTCAGCATTTATAATATTAGTAGGATGGAAGCTAACTTTTGCACCCCATATAAATGAAGCCTGGTGAAGTTGTAAAAACCGCATTATTCATCCAAAAAATAGCTCTCATGTGGCTCGTCCAAGTGTGCGCTATCCTTAACCCCTCGGTTAACGCGGTCAAATTACTGTTTCATGATATGAAGTTGCATTAAGCTTCAATAGTAGGTACTTACCAGCTATACCCATTAGTACAGAGTACGTGGAGAACAAACTGAAGTCTACAATATCCATGTTGTATTTCTTCAACGTGTAGTAAAATAGGATTGCTCCTTCCCCTGTAAAAAAAAGATCTGCAATAAATCATTCACTCATATTTGCGACTTTTACACAAACTATCCTCACCTATTATCGTTTGAAGGTCCATTACTAAAAAAAGTTGGTTAGGTTTAAGCTTGGATTACTTTATGCCTACCAAATTTCATCAAAATTGTTTTAACTAATAAGTCGTAAAAAAATAAAAGATAGAGAGACTTTCCTCCCACCAATCGCTAGACTGGCGCTCGATTCCCGACTGGGGCAGGAATTTGTATTATGAACATCAATACCTGTATTTCTGGGTTTTGATGTTTCTTAAAATTATTTTGATATGTATTTAAGTATTTATATGTACTATTGGACGCCCATTGGTCAAAATTCGACGATAAAAAATTTTAATATCTTGTTCAAAAGAAAGCCATCTTCATTTCTTAATACTTTGTTTTCAAACTTTATAGTGCGCCATCTGTGATCTTATCATCAATATATTTGTTTGTGTGTGTCAAATGTATGGTAGTGTTGGTAATGTTTTATATGTTTATTTAATGTACTTTATAAGCATTACTATTGAAAAATATTAGCGTTCTGCACTTCTCCTACACATAAACTATAAATGTGCCAAAATGTTATGCTCCTGCGTCCCCCCAATTTTCGTGAAAAGGGATCCAAAGTTTTGGCATCACATCCTATTATAATATCATAAATGCGAAAGTTTGTATGTATGGATGAATGGATGTTTGTTACTCTTTCACGCAAAAACTACAAAGCCGATTACGATGAAATTTGGTATGTAGGTAGCTGAAGACCCAGAATAACATATAGGCTACTTTTTATCCCGGAGTTCCCACGGGATTGGGACTTGCGCGGGTGAATCCGCGGGGAGCAGCTAGTATTAATATATAGATTAATTACGATGCTCCATAACACAAAAATATACTTTGCTTACTTTGGGGTTATATCAAAAGTATCTTCATGCCCGCGTCTCCGAAGAGGAAAGTACAGGCACAATCAGGGCGCAACCACGACTAGCCAAATATACCTATTCCCGAAATAGGATAGGTAACAAGTCTATCGCCAAACGGGCACATTTCAATCAACGTTGTTTTATTAAAAAATTGAAAAATTGCGGACCCGGGGATCGAACCCGGGACCTCATGTAATCAAGTCCAACTCCGGATCGATAATCCACAGAGACGATTAATTATATGAAAACTTTGTGCAATTCCAACCATGGATTTTTATTATACTTCACCGTCGGAGTAATTATCTCAACTTACCAGTTAACTGGTAGATAATGTTGCAAGTCCTTAAGTCATCTTTTGCACAGTATTAGAGGATAAAATTAATAAAAAATAGATTAAATCTAACAAGTAAGCAAAGTATGTGATTGTATTATGAATATTAGCCAGTGATACTATTTTATAGTAATGGAAGGCAAATAAGCATGCGGATTTCCAGATGGTAAGAAATTCACGCCTAGAGACACCAAAGGTAGTAAAGGTGTGTTGCCAAGCTGAAGTCGGGTTGTTAGGCCTCGAGTAAAAGTAAGTTTACCGGCTCCATTTTCCACTGACCTGGAATACATCAACGACAAGCACTGACGTTATGACGGCAGGAATAGATACCAATCTGGGCGATTCGTTTCGAAACTCTTCCACCTAGTCAGGTATGACGGTGTTAGTGACGGTAAGCGTATACCTACTCGCCTTTTACGAGCTGCCTGCTAGGAAGACAGACGGTCTACACTGGACCTGGACCAACACGAGGAAATAAATTAAGATTAAATAAACTCTAAGACCTCGAAATCTAGATGATCCTCATCTCAAAAATATTTGCTTACATCGGAAACCAAACCCTTACTTCGCAGTTGGCATGTGTTAGTCGGATACGTTAATCCCTCGACCAACGAGGTGGTAAAATTATGAGTATGTTTGTATATTTTTTATTTGTTCTTCATTGACATTGGAACGGAATGGAACAATATTATGGCTATGTTATTAAATTAAGAAGCGAGACACGGATATGACAAAAGGCTATAATAAAAACCGGAATTTCGATTATTATGATAAAATATCAATTGATCTAATAGTACCGGTTTTTAAATATTTTGCACATAATATTTGTATGCATAATATAGGATAATCTGGCAATAAACATAAAGTTATACTATATTGTCGCCCTTATCTCCGAGGATACTTCCTCTAGGATAGTAAGAATAGGTAAAACTTTTTGTGGGTGGCCGAGTAGTCTAAAGTACTTAGCCCCGTAATGAGATAGATGGGAAACCTATGCAGACACTTATCTAAACCAGAGCATCGTGGTTTTACTATCACTGTTAGTATCACTTATTCAAGTAATATAACAGGTGAAAACCCAAAGGCATTACAAGCTTAAACATTTTAAACATTACAATTTTCATACTTAAAAATTAACAGTTGTAACTAAGATATTTTATTGCGCTAGATTTAAATGACGATAAACTATTTGCAGATATAATTATCGATATCTGCTATCTGAGTTAGTATACCATTTATAACACATTTTATCTTGTCCTATATGGAAATTAAACCCGGAACCTCATATAGTCTGTGGTAAAACTATATCAAAGAATTATAATAATAATAATTAAATTATATATATTTTTTTATGAGAGAGGTCAGCGATCAATCAATCGGCTCTTCTGATGGTTAACCCTATAAATATGATTATATAATAGGATATATAATATATAATAAGATAACCCTAGCCTATAGATACCAAATATGTTATAGGTGCGTCGCTCTCCTGTGGCCGGGATGTTAGGCCTATTTTACAAGTCTACCAGCTACCCTACCTTCCGGGCCGTGTAAGACAAAGTCATTATGGCGGCAAGGTTATGTATGGCGGTACATAGTTTTAAAATTTTTATTTTATAGTCTTTTCTACCGGATCCGATGAAATGGACTATGTTTGTTTTTTATAGCCTAAGACCGTGAACCAGCACACGGCTTTTGTAGGAGACAACCATGGTCTACAGACAATGCAAATGTTTTATGTTCGTCGCTATCGCTAGGATGACTAGGAAAGCCTAAAATCGCCGTACCAGGACATGGCAGAGGCATTAGGTTGTAAATAACTAACAAACCTAAATTTGATATTAAAGATAAAAAATAAATTTCAGGATACTAAGTATTCGACAAGGCCTTCTCTTTCTAGCAATAAAAGTTGTATAACAAGGAGTTAAGTTACACTCACACCACATATTGCCGTGAATTAATTGAAATAAAGACACACAAATATTTAAGAAAATGTTAGAATTGTGTAACAATTTAAGAAAACGTAAATACATATTTTTAAAATTACAGACACTTCAAATTATCTATATACTATGTAGGATGCATAAATTATTAGCTGTTTATTTAATAGATGTAGAATAGATTTTCATTTACTTTTACCTACTATTATGGCTCTTTTGGGGGTTGATATTTATTAAAGCAGCTCAAGATTGAACTGGGGGTTTTAAATTACATACACATAAAATTTCCTTGATGTCAGTCCAGAGGCTTAGACGTGAAAGCATAACAGACAGACTTTTTTCGTGGATGTTAAAAATAATTTAGTGTTAAAAATTTAAAATGGATATTAAAGCAGATAACAATACATACCAAATACAGGTCCCATGACAACTATATGTGCCCATACAATAAGCCAAATTTGTATCAGTTCTTTTCCACGTGTCAAAAATAACAATGATATAGTGTTCCAAGCGTTCAAAGGATTTATAAAGTCTTTGAATTTCTGTGCAAACGTTCCTTCCTGGCTGATTCTATTGACATCATGAATCCTGAAGTAAGTGTAGACGAATCCAAACGCATATAAGAAGGCCAAGATTCCAAATATTCCCAAATAACCAACAGATTCAGTCAGAACACCACTAATAGCTGATCCCAAAGGAACTCCTAATGTTACTATCACAGCTACGATACCAACTCTAAAAGTACGTGAATCAAGTGAAGTAACATCAGCAATGAAGCTATAAGAGCCCATTAATGCAAAGGACAAACCCCCAGTTAAGGCTGCTGGGATAGCTTGCACTAATCCTGTTACCCATAAAGGCCATTCCATGAAATTGTGTGTGGCTAAGATCAGTCCAATTGCTGCCACAAATTCTCCAAATATAGGCACCAACATAAGTGCTTTCCGGTTCCCAGTTTTATCACTCCAAGCTCCAACAAAGAGGATTGCGACAGCTGGGATTCCGGTTTGTAATGGATCTTTCCAGCTAATCATCTTTGCAACCAATGCTTGTGCATCTGTTATTGCCTTTTCTGTTACGTTATCATAGTTTCCACTTATTCCATCAAGACATATTTTTTCTGTATAATTTAAATCTACACGGCAAGCTTTTTCCAAGTTGAACTTTTGTACAGCAACTGCTGATATTACGGTTGGTAATACATAACACAGTAAGAATGGTTCAACTGTAAAGAAATTGATAAGAACTTTTATTTTCTCCACTATTGTGGTAGCTTGTGTCGTCTCTTCATTTTCAGGTTTCGGACTTTCCCCATTTTGCACTGTCACTTCTTTTGGTTTTACTTGACTTAATTCAGTTCCATTTTGGTGATCACTCGACATGTTTTCACACACTTTTAAAATTCTAATGGGTGTTAAAATTAATAATATTTATTTATTCTTTGCATTAAAACAACGCAAGATAAACACGTTTCTCAAATGCCTTTATAAGTGACTTTGAAGCTCTGACCAAACTTGTTTCCGCCTAATCAACTCGAACTTGTATGTATCCTTGACGATGATCATCAATTAAATTCTATTTAAGTCAAAGTTCAACATATCAAAAATATATTTAGATTTTATACAAAAGTTATGAAATTTAAGAACTTTATGAAGAATTTTATATTTTGTAAAAAAAAGTCTTATAAAATCAAAATCTTATAAATATAAGTTTTTTAAATCTAGTACGTATAAATATTTATTTTAAATGTAAGAATCCATTGTTCTACAACTTGAATTTAAATTTATCTTTCTAAAATTATTTGTTGAAAATGGGAACTGCAAATATCGCCATGTTCATTCTGCAACCGAATTTCAAGACGTACTAGCTTTCACCTGCGACTTGGGCTGCGTAACAATTTTTTTCACATATTGTAGCCTGTATGTTATTTTCATGTATAAACTATATTCCTGCAAAGTTTCATCCAAATATGTTAAGTAAGTAAGAATGTTAGGTAAGTTCATCCATCCTTTCAAACTTTCGCATTTATAAGTTACTACATAGCTGTTGCCCGCGGCGGTGCTTGCGTGGTCCCACAGGAATATTATTTCAGGTTTAAAACTATCCTATGTGTTAATCCAAGTTACCCTCTATGTGATTACCGAATTTCATGAAAATCGGTTCAGCAATTTTAGCGTGAAGGAGTAACAAAACTACAAACAGAACAACATTCGTATTTAAAATACTAGTAGGATATGAATTGTTTTGACGGTTAGGTACTATGAATGACTAGCGTCTTGCTGACTGCAAAGGCCTTATATTAGATCCATGCTTAAAGTTATTTATGCTATTTTAGTTTCAAGTTGACGTAATCGTGATTATTCTTAGCTATGTTAAATTTTTTGTCGGGGGTTCATTGAACATTTTTAGTTTTAAGATTATAACAACCTTGTATGTAATTACACCTGTCCCGATGTTTGTAATAGAATATTGCAACTGAAATTGGAAATTGACTTCCCGATTAGGTACCGATTGGTGACAGTGACAGGTGATCTAATTATGCCGAAGGAAGGTGACCACAGCAACCACAAAAATTCCTAACATTATCCTATCGCACTTGGGCCTATTTGATACATTTTAAATAGTACATATCTAGTCTACTGCTAGGACCAGTCATTACGAATAAAAGTTAGCCACATTTTTTTAAATTTAAAACTAGCTTTTGCCTGCGGCGTTGCCCGCATGGATAATGGTTCACAGGATCGTTTTTTTTTCGGGATAAAAACTATTGTATGTGTTAATACAAGTTACCTTGTATGTGTGTGCCAATTTTTTTGAAAATTCGTACTGCAGTTTTAGCGTGATGTAGTAAAAAACAAACATAGAAAGTTTCGCATTTATGATATTAATAAGATACACACTGGCTGTGACTAAATTTCTCTCCACCTATTTTAATAATGGGAAACAAATATGGACAACGATTTCTTAATGTTTATTGCCAAAAAACCATATTAATGTTTACAGTTGGCAAGGTGTGGGTGAACTAGTTGGAATAAGCTGGTAGAGATGTTTTATGACAAAAAATAGACGCTCGCATGAGATAACTGCAGCCTATAGACACCATAGTTGTTGTAAGTGCGTCGCTGTCCTGTGGCCGAGGTTTTGGGCCAATTACGCAAGTCTACCGACTACCCTTCATGTGTTACGTCATTTTAGCGGCTGGACAAAATAAGGCGATAGATCCCTATCCGGACAAGTAGCCACACAGCACTCTGTCACTAATAATCTTGTATGTAATGATCAGTTTCACCTTTGCTCGCCTGTAGGTACTGAGCTGCCAGGCAGGACAGCAGATGATCTATTCTTCGGAAAGTAAACGGACAAACACGGGGAAAAATGTGAAAAGATTTTTATGTGATAAGGAAAAAGCACACAGCTCTCTTGATGGAAAGAGACAATCGTGACATCGTAAAGGTGCGTCGCTTGTAGTCCGAGTAGGTCAAATGTGCAAATATATTACTACCTTAAATAGTCTGTCAGCAAAAATAGCTAAGATACATCCATATCCGGCGAATTATTGTGCAATACTCTTTCTTTCTTTCTTTTTTTCTTTTCTATGCAATGCGAATGTGGATGGATGTCCCAGGGAGACCAAGGCTGACATTTCACGATCAGATCAATCGGATATTATCCAAGGGTGGTGTCAAGAGTCTCCGAAACTGGCGTGTTTTTATGAAAAGGGTAATGAATGTAAAGGAAGCAAGACAGGTTTGTCAGGATCGTAAGGTCTGCCACTCGATACTCTCTGCCTACCCCGTAAGGAACTTGGCGTGAAGATATGTACGTATGTATGTACTCTTTAGCCTAGTTGATAATAACAGGCACATATCATATAATATGCAAGGTGAAAAGGCAGACGGTCAATGGTTCTACCCAGGAGACCCAATTTTATTACAACTCAATTAACTTTTCTTTCTTAAGCAAAGAAGAAAGGAGAATACAAAATAGGAATATGAACGATATCAACATGATTAATATGCTTTACGAAACCAAATTTTCGAATTTCGAAATTGTGGGCCTTACAAAATACGTATGGAATTGTCCTGTAAATAATTTAATAGCAAATACCCGTGAGCTCGAAGTTATTAACACCAAAGCTTCAGGCGCTTTTGTAGGACTAAAGTATTATAAGTTTAAACGATTATGATGTATGGGATATGTATGTTTTGAAGCCAAAACTGAGCTAATAATTTGTTTTAATAATGTTATCATTTTAGTGGATGTTAGTCAATAACACTCATACGCAGAAAAATATTTTATATTTGGTAAATATTTTATGCTTTGTTTACGTCATAACCATGCATCTTGTATTTTGCGTCGGATAAAAATTGTATTTTTTTTTATTTTAGTTTTTTTCATAGCTCGAAAGTGTTATCGATTCCGAACCGTTTCCCGAAATTCTTTAGATGTAACCTTGTATAGATATAATATATAATAAACCCTTAAAAAACGTTGCTCGGGATTGGAAATGTGCCCGGTTGGCGATCTGCCTAAGTTTTTGGGGATATGGGCGTAAAGAAAAATATTTGAACTTTTTTAAACCCAAAATGTATGCTTGTATTGTATTGTGTAGCGTACACAAGCTGATAATGGTTAAGTATACTAGTAGGAATAATTTAAATAGATACTGGAATTTTTAATACAAATCCTGATCCGGAAACACAGACATGTTCAACATACAAATACCTGATACTCAAGTGTAATGGTATGTTTGTGTTGTATACAGGATAAATAGGAATAATAAAGATAATATTGAAAGGAAAGTTACTTATCAAAAAATATTGCATGTTGGTTTTTTTTCATGATATTTGAAGGCAAACAAGCAGACGGATTTCCTAAAGGTAAAAGATTCACGCCGCCTAGAGACACCAAAGGTGGTAATGGTGCGTTGCCAAGTTGAGGCCGGGATGTTAGGCCTCGAGCAAAAGTTAGTTTACCGGCTACCTTACCCTCCAAACCGGAACACGTCTTGACGTTATGGGGGCAGGAATAGGTAAGACGTTGGTACCGATCCGGGTGCGAAATTCTACCACCTAGTCAGATGTCACGGTGTTAGTGACGGTAAGCCTATGCTCGCCTTTTACGAACTGCCTGGCAGGAAGGTAGATGGTCTATTCTGCAAAGGAACCCGGACCAACGCGGGGTTAAATTGTCAAAAAGTGAATGTACCTTATTGATTTTAATAATTAGTGATAATTGATAAAATTGAGTTGAATGAAAATTCACGTATGACTTTAGTGCGAGTATGATTTAATTTTATCTGTAGCCATTAATTACATTCAATAATCAAAAAGGCCCAGTCGTATAATTAAATAACTTTATTGCTCCCGAAAAGCTTTGTTGCAGCTTCACTGTTTATTGATGCAATAAGTAATATTAATTTGCACTAATTATAACAACATGTAGGTTATGTGACATTTAAAGCTCGGACAAAATGGCGTA